>JAOXJP010018010.1:0-17440 GCA_025762735.1 Platanus orientalis | reverse complement strand
AAATGATGTACGATGTCGGTGTGTTTGAGCGAATATTCCCCTTTCACAGTGTATTATTGCCTAATATTGACATTGTATTATTGTGATAAAAAATTATATAAAAAGCTTTAAATTTCAAAGAAAGTAAAAGAAGGGAGAGGAAGACGTTGAAGATAAGAAAGAAAAAAAAAGAAGAGAATCTACTTGTTCCCTTATGCTTATATGGTTAGATTATAATATTTTTGTCAATCATTATGTATGTATGTGTATTTTTAAAAAATATTAAAGTACAAGTGTACTAAAATAAACTATCATTCCTAATGAATCTATTTGTTTCCTTGTGCATATGTAGTTATATTAGAATATGCTTCTTAAGTTTTCACTATTTTTACAATATTTCTTTTCGATATTTCCGACATTTCCAATATATGTCTTATTTTGGCTTGATCGATATTTCCACCGATACCGACATTTTGAACCTTGCATGCATGTTGCATCAAGAGCCATTCCCAATATTCAGATCAAGTAGAATAAGATGAGAAGTCATACAGGATCAGGCAATCGAGCCTTCATGGTGCACGTTGAAGATATTAAAAGGACAGGGTGAGTTGAAACCAAGACCAGAGTTCTTAAGTTGAGATCGGTGCATACATTGGTTTCTCACTGCACATGACTAAACCATCTCAGTCAACTTTTCCTCGTTATGATTCTATCCTTTCTCATCTTGCCACTCATCTGACTTTAATCCACATCTCAACTATTCTCATTCCATGTTCTGC
Organism: Platanus orientalis; assembly: GCA_025762735.1. Taxonomy (NCBI): domain Eukaryota; kingdom Viridiplantae; phylum Streptophyta; class Magnoliopsida; order Proteales; family Platanaceae; genus Platanus; species Platanus orientalis. Next base: position 16,682 of record JAOXJP010018010.1, on the reverse strand, counting down.
TCCATAAAGCATGCTAGTCTTAATAGTTATCTTATAGAATTTTCACTTCAATTTTTTTAATAGTATGCATCAATCACACAACACTCTCGAAGCATTTCTCCTCTTCATCCAACCCACTCTAAGTCTATGGGCAACATTCTCTTCAACCTCTCTCCTTTTGGATAATTGAACCAAATGGTTGCTGCGGGGTGTCTCTTGGTCATCAATTTTAACTACTCTTTTGGTTTTACTCTTAATTAAAAATTGCACTCCGCATATTATAGTTTAGTCCAGTTTATTCAAACCTTATTTTAAGACCATCTCTCCATATTTTAACGTTGTCAATCAAGCTACATCTTCAACGAACTACAAACACCATCAGCTACTCTTATATTTGCCCAGTCAATGCATCCATAAGTAATGTAAAGAGTTATAAAATCAATGCTAACCCTATTATTAACCTATTGTGATAAAAAATTCAGTCATATATCTCTAGTTATTCTGACACTAGTTATCGTTTGATTATTCATGCATATCCTCAACTAAGTCAATATCTACTTGAGACCCCTTTCTTTTCTAACCACCAAATGTCATGTACTCTCTAACCCTAGCCTAGTGGGTAGTGTTCACAAAATTCTGGCAAAAACCCTGGCTTGCAGATTGAAAGTGGCCTTAATGGAGGTGATCTCTCCAAACCAAAGCGTGTTTCTTGAAGGAAGACAAGCTATTGATGGGGCACTCATTGCTAATGAATGTATGGATGAAATGTTAAAAAAGGGGGAGTCTGGTATTCTTTGCAAGTTGGATTTTGAGAAAGCATATGACAGAGTGAATTAGGATTTCTTAAACTACATGCTGAGACGGATGGGATTCGGCAATAAATGGCGTAGATGGATGAAGAAATGTTATGACACTGCTTCTTTCTCCCTCCTCCCTAATGGCTCTTCGATGGAATTTTTTCACGGCTCTAGGAGTCTATGACAAGGGGATCTCTCTCCCTTTTTGTTCTTAATTGTGGCTGAAGCATTAGGGATGCTTCTTGCAAAAGCTTTTCAAGGTGGTCTGTTGGAGGGATTTTGGGTAGGAAATGATGGGTTGTTGGCGTCCCACTTACAATTTGCAGACGATACCCTCATTATGTGTAAAGCCTCTAATGCTCAGGTGTAATATTTGTGGTATGTCATTTGTTGTTTTGAGGCGGTTTATGGTCTCAAAGTAAACCTTCATAAAAGCATAATGTTTGGGGTTGGAAATGTGGACAACATGGAAAGTTTTGCAGTTTGTTTGGGTTGCTCAATCGGTTCCCTCCCACCTATCTTGGACTTCCTCTTAAGGCCTCTTACAAAAATCCAACAGTGTGGACTCTAGTGGTTTCTCGAATTCAAAAAAGGCTGGCCAGCTAGAAAGGGAGCTTCCCTTCCAAGGGAGGAAAATTAGTGTTGATTAAGTCGATTTTGTCAAGTCTCCCTACTTACTTCTTGTCCCTCCCAACTATTCCTACTTCGGTGGAAAAGAAGATTGAACAATGTCAAAGAAAATTCCTTTGGGGCAAGGGCTCTCAGAGTAATGGTATGCACTTAACGGCTTGGGAGGATATTTGTAGACCAAAGAAGCTGGAAGGTCTAGGCATAAATCGAATATGTGATGTGAACAAAGCTCTCTTCTTCAAATGTCTTTGGAGATTCAGTAGGGAATCGGATAGTCTGTGTAGGCAAGTGATTGCTTGCAAATATGGCTTGTTGAATGATTGGGAAACCAAGCCTCCCCACCCCCCTTATGGCTACAGCTGTTGGAAGGCGGTTATGAATGGTAAAGTTGAGTTTAAACGTGGAACTAGAAATGAAGTGGGCTTAAGATCCAAAACCTTATTTTGGAAGGATACGTGGTGTTTTCCATTGCCTCTTATGTTGGAATCCCCGCACATCTTTCGCCTTAAGGAAGCTAGAGTGAGTGATTATTGGTTAATAAATTGTGGGCTCCTGGAATGTGGATTTGCGTAGAAGGCTAAATGATTGGGAAATTGAGGAAATGGGCACTCTTCTTAGGGCCATTGATCCTATTTACGTGAGACCTAATCGAGAGGATTGTCTATCATGGCAATTCTCTAGTAATGGTCTCTTCACTACTAAATCTTGGAGGGAGGCTCAGTGGTCAGGGTGGACTCGGATCCTTTCTGGAATATTTTATGGCAACTCAAGGTCCCATCCAAAGTGGCGTTCTTCCTTTGGACTATTGTTAGAGGCCATATTCCTACCATTGATCTTCTCCAGTATAAAGGGATGATTTTTCCCAATGTTTGTCTTCTTTGCTTGAAGGAGGCGGAAAGTATTGATCACTTATTTATCCACTGTCTTTTTCTTGTTGAGGCCTGGGGCTTGTTCCTAAGAGAGATAGGCTTGGCCTGGATCTTCCCTAATGATTTCACGGGGTTACTTTATGCTTGGAGGTTGTTCAGAATTTCCAAGAAATGGCAAATTTTGTGGGAGCTCCTTTGTCCGACTATTTGTTAGTGTATTTGGTTGAAAAGGAACCAAAGGATGTTCGAAGGGTGTGCGGAGCCAACTTTGAATATTTATAAGAAGGCTAAGGATATTGTGTGTTTTGGGCCTTAATTGCAAGTTTGCGGATGATTATTCAGCAGTGACTGCTAAAAGGGAATGGCCTAATATTTTCTTATGTAATAAGTTTCCTTGCGTTGTCTTTGGAGATTTCTCATCCCTTTTCTCGTAATGCAATTTCTCTTATCAAAAAATATATATCTATGCTTTCTCAAAACCAATAAAGATCATGTTAAGATCTTTCATATTTCTCTGAAATTCTCCATCCATTGTCTAAAGTAAGAAAATAGCTTCAATTGTTTCTCTCTCTGGCATAAATCCAAACCAACTTTCTAATACATCAGCTTTATGTTTTAATATGTACTCAATAACTCTCTCAAAGTTTCATAGTGTAGCATATAAGCTTGATCCTATGATAAATGGTGCAGCTCTAAATATCTCCTTTGCCCTTTTTTTTTATGGGTTGTATCTCCTTTGCCCTTGTAGGCACCACTATGCTTTTACATTCATTCATCCAACATTTTCTTAGTTCTAATGATATTGAACAACTTAATCAAGATAAGGTAATTTCCCATGCATTCCAAACCTCAATTGGGATCATCTTTCTCAATGCCTCTTTAACTTTAGACAACCTCATTCTATACAAGTACTTATGATCTAGATCTCATTGATGCTACTAGTTCTTTCTAAACTAACATTCCCAACGGGATTCTCATTTAGCAACAACAGCAGCCTTATCCCCACTACTTGGGGTGGACTACATGAATCCTGTCCCACCATTTCACTCCATCTAGGGCCATATGTGTTGTTAAATCACAAGCTGCCATGTCTTGTTGATGTATATGTATGGGGGTATATATGTCATACGATTTTTATATAACTGTACATGTATTATATACCATATCATATGTTATAAAGAAGTACATTACATTTAAATACACAACCATATAGGGAGTACCATACTCATACGATTTCTCCAAACCTTTCATACATACTATCTCCTTCTTATCTTCTTCTCCTCTTTCTTTACTCTCCTTCTATTCTATTGTAGGTACACCACAGAATTCAAGTTAGTATAGAGCAGGGAAAGTGGAGAACCTGAGATCCCCTTGCTGCTAATGTCAACAAACCTAGGGATGACATCAGCAGCCGTACGGCCTGCAAGGTTGGTGGTTGTTTGTGAATGGGTTTCATAGACCCCAAATTAGCGAGAGCCTCATGCACTGGGTAGACCTTTTATAGAAGCCATTTTTTGTCGATTTTGAGTGGTTCTACGATAATTTAAAGATTTTCTTTCGAGAGAATCACAAAACTCCAGTTTTCAGAATTTCACATATTATGTTCAATCAAGAGTTTTTTTGCATGGTTTTTTCCGTCGATCTACTCCCTTTCAATTGTTGAAGGTGAATGGAACAAGTCCCATGTGATTCTATCGGGTATAAGGGAGTTATGATGTTTCTGGTGGAGTAGGGTTACAGCCTCCTATATATCTTGATTTTCCTATGTGGTTTTGTATTTGGCCGTGATTTGGATCTCCAAATCAGCCGTTTAGGAACTGATAAGTAATCGCACAGTACTTCTTTCTGTTGTGGTATACCTAGACACATGGTTTGATGCAACATGCATGTAGGATAGTGAGTTTGCACTCAGGAGTTAGGAATAAAATTGATAAAGTGACAAAGAAAAATAAACAAGATTCCTACTCGCAAGTTCACATGCTAATTCAGGCAATTCTTCAAATTAGGTTCATATGCAATAAAGGAATTATGGCTCACAAAAATTAATAAACAAGTATAGACCTAACTAACATGCTTAGATTATCAATAAAAAACAAAAATTTAATAATGAGGCTAGTGCAGGTCAAACCAAAAAAATGCCTAAATTAGACCTAAAAATAAGAGAAATTGGCCAAATAATTCCAGAAATGATCTGAAAGAGTTAAAGATGAATTCATTGACATTTATTATAAATACCAATAATTTAGGAAATGTTTGTTTGGGTCAGGAAATAAAAATCTTAGGTCTAAGTCATATGTCACAACATGCCAAAAGTGTTTACTGTCAGAAATTTGAAAAGAAAATCAAATAAAAGAAAGAATACCTGAATCTGATGTCGAATGCCTCTTTAGTGATGTTGAAGATGTTTGCTATAAATCTCCAAGCCCGAAAAATCAAATATGAGAATTTCCTAAATTTTCAAAATTTTCTCTCTTCCCAGGCAATACCGCCAGCCAAAAAAGATTATTTTTTATTTTTTATTATTTTCGGAAGTGGGGCCTACCCAAAGGTGTCGTCCAAGGCTTTTTAAGCCCTGGGAAAAGCCAACCAAACAAATCTTCACCGTTGAGAGTCTGAGAGTCAAAATCATGAAGTGCCATTTTTTATGAATTTCACACCTGGGAGAACTCTAATAACAATAATTTTTGAAATTTCAAAATTTTTGGAATGTGGCTGCTTCTTGGAGGATCGTACAAGTCTTATGAAGCTGTTACATGTCTTGATTCAGTCCAAGGCCAAGAGGAACGAAGCTGGTGACCATTCTTCGAAAATCTCTCCAGCAACTAGGAGTCACGCCTGGCAATAATGAATCCCAACGAAACCTTTTCAAAAACTTATTTCTTCTGTAGGTGCTTGCTTGCTACAAGATCGTCCAAAGGTGAGATAAGTACTAGAAGTTTCAAAATATCAAAAGCTTTGATGTTGGAGAGTTGGTATAGATTCTCGTGGAACACCTTATGCCCCTATTTTAACGTCTGGTGCAGAGAAAGTCATATCATATATGATTAAGTGATTTTATTGCTGACTTTCACTCCTAGTGCAATCGTCCAGATGTGGAAAACATTGTGAGAGCCTTAAATCAACCTAAACCTTGATATATAGTGCCTTGTATTCCATCTCCCAAGTTGAGTATAAATTCAACAAAACAAAAACCTGTAAAAAAATAATAGATGAAGAAGAAGAAGAGGTAGGAAACCTTTGACCCAAGCGGAAGGGAGTGGCCTCCACCACAACCGTTAAACTAGGGATAACCCTAGACTCATTCCAGGGTTTTAGTGTTCTTCATCTGCAGCCAGCAAAAAAGAAGAACAAAACCATAATGTGGGAGACAAAATTTTGTTTATTCATTGCATAAAAATATTAAGAGCGAGTCATGTGGGCTTTATAGTCACCCACACGACTAGATTTATTACAACCTAAGTTGACATATTCTAAAATACCCCCATGCCCCATGTCCACATGACAAAATTACCCCCTATTCTAAAATAAAAAGCATAAAACTCCTAAATAGACAAATAAATATGAAAATACCCTCAAAATTTTGTGCCCCTCTTTACATGAAACACAATTACATAAAAGAATTTTAAAAAAAACATAGATAAATAATTGTGAACATGGCTCAATCATCATCTCGGTCATGATGTCCACATCATGGTTGCTGCGTATTTTTCATAGTATGAATGGATTTTGTACTTTGCCTTGCTTTCATGGTTGAGAATTGTTGAGATGTTTTGATAGGCTGGGTAGCCTTAAGAAGAAACATTGTTTGTGACTTGCGGAGGTCTAGTAGAGTGTTGTTTCAGATTGTAGTTGGTACCTAATATGATGCTGACAATGAAGGCCATGTGGGGCCTACACATGGCTTAGCGGGGTCCACACAAGAAGATATATGGGGAGACACGGAAGAACATCTTTAAGACACATGATGAAGTCTTTTTAGAGTTATTTTACTGTTTTATTTAATGTTTTATGAGTTAATAGAGCTTAGGACCTAGGTGGTATTTTGATTTTGTTTTTGGGTATTTTTTTAATAAAGAATTATTGTCAATGGTATTTTAGTAATTTTAGACAGTCAACAAGTCAAAGTAGGACCCTCTTAGAGTGTTGGTCAAAATCTTCTAAAAGGGCTTGATTTTGGTAACTTTTGTTTTTAGAAAGTCAAGTTTTTAGTAGTTTTGAGTTTAGGAAAGTCTTACGTAACAAGTAAGCTCATAGTTTAGGAGTTTCTAATATAGTTTTTTGTTATTTTCTTAGAGTTTATGAGCCTATATATAGAGCTGCACGTTTTTGTATTGGTATGATGGGATTAATTAAAAAAATTGGATGGTTTGTGAACTCTTCTTCAAGTTTTTGGTGCCTAAGCTTGAACCCTAAGATGGTGATGTCCAAGGGCTTGTGAGGTAGATAATTACCCACACACAAATATGTTGAGATACATCACTTAGAGGGTAATATTGGCAAAAGTATTATATACATGTATATGTATGGTATAACGTATATTATGGTATTCCATCCCTCCCTACATATATTTATAGAACATTTCGTGTGCAACAAGACAACACACTATTTTTCCTAAAGATTTCTCTCATCTTCTTCTTGTTCTCTCTCTCACTAATTTCAAGTTGGTATCAGAGCTAAACACCAAGATCGATCGCAGCTGAAAAAAGAGAGGTTCTTGTTGTGCCAGTTCAGTCGCTGACGTTAGCCAACCGTACGTTGACATCAGCACGGCTGGCATTAGCATGTCCGTACGGCGCCACACCCTCGAACCCTAGGGATCTGGATTATTTTGATTTATGGAGAATTATTGTGCTTTTTCCAGATTTTTTTTATTAAGGGAAGGTGGTTTTTGAAGGGTTTTCTTGAAGTTGGAAAATAACCTTTGAATCACGTCAAATAGCTTCATCCGATCGCATGAGGAGTTTTTTGCTGGATTTGCTAGTACATATAGGATGTTTTTGAGATAAAAGGCTGTAGGATTTGGTCTTGTGTGATTTGGTTGAGTTTTGAAGCTTTGGTGAGTGTTTTTGTGCTCCCAAGTTGCTGCCAGACGACTTTTTTGAGGATTTTTTAATTAAAAATTGAAAAAACAAAATCTTCAATAATGGTGATATTGGTCGTGGTGTCTACTCTCCCCCTCATGCACACATGCTTGGCTTTCCTTTGAGTTTTTGGGCTCTTGTTTGCGACGGTCTGGCCATGTCGGTAAGTTTCCGAACTGTGTCTGGCTTTAACACCGTACTCTGTGGATAGTAGTGGTGTGTCTAGACCTGTGAAGGTCACATTAGACTTGTTTGTAGTGTTGATGGTGATTTGTTTTGAGTTACATCATGGTAGTTGAGAATCCGAAGACCAATCAGATCTCTGGGGAGTCGAGTCCGAATATAGGGAGCTCTCTTGGCCTTGGGAATTCCCCACAAGTACAGAACACCACTGTTAAGTTCGATGACACTATCTTACTTGATCGAAATCCATATTGATCTACACTCAGGGCGAGGATAAAGAAGACTACTTAACTGGTAAGATAAAAGTTCATTCCAAGGATGATCCAAAGTATCAAAAGTGGAAGACCAAAAATGTTGTGGTTAAGGGATGGTTGTTGAGTTTAATGAAGCCGGAAATCAATGATCACTAGCTCTTCTTAGAAACGGTTCATCAAATTTAGGAGTCTTTATCTCAAACTTATTCAGAAATTGGCCATGCAACCAAAGTGTATCAACTGCGACAAAAAATTGCTAAATTCAAACAAGGAGATCAACCCTTGACCATTTATTATGCTTCTTTAAAGAAATTGTGGAAAAAATTAAGTCATTATGCCACATACCGCCCTTCATGTACAAAGGATGCCACGGCCTACAGGAAACATGTTGAGAAGATCTAAGTATTTGAGTTTTTAGCTAGTTTAAGTTCTGAGTATGAGCCGGTTAAAGTCCAAATCCTTAATCTGAATCTATCATCTTTAAATGAAGTGTATGTACACATTCACAGAGAGGGTAGACGAGGGTTGATGAACGTGCAATTTGCAGTTAAGAAATCAGCCTTTATATCAACCTCTAGCCGAGGTGGACATGGGGGTTCTACTCATGGTCGTGGTGGACACTTTAGAACCTATGATGATTGTGATTACCTCAAGTGTTATCATTGTGGTAGGTCCAGACATACTAAGGACCAGTATTGAGATTTACATAGACGTCCACAGGATCTTCCTCCACATCCGTACCAACGAGGTGGATCAAACACAGCTATAGGTGGAGGTCAATTTGGAGGTAGTTAACCCAATGCACATTTAGTAACCTCCATGCCCTCAAAACCAGTTGTTCTCACATTTGCTCCCTTACTAGAGAGTCATCTATCCAGATAGGAGATTGAGGCCTTCTGGCTGTTTATGTCTCAGCTTGATACTTCTTTCGTAGCCCTACATCATCATTTGCTTCGACTTCAATGACATCTGCATCAGCCTTATCCATGTATGTTTCCCCCTCACAGAACTCTTGGATCATTGATTCAGGGGCATCCCACCACATGACTAGTATGCTTCCCGTTTTATATCTTACCGTGTCAGTTCTGGTAAAGACAAAATCCGTATTGCAGATGATACATATTCCTCTATTGCTAGACATGGTGACATTACTGCTACTCCCTCTTTGTTGTTATCCCCAGTTCTTCATGTGCCTAATTTTACATTAAACCTATTATCCATTAGCCATTTTATCAAGAGTCTTAACAATTGTGTCACTTTCTTCCCTTTTCATTGTGTGTTTCAGGACTTGAAGACAAAGACTACTATTGGTATGGGACATGAGAAGGATGGTCTCTATCTTCTGGCTTCATCATCTCAGTCATCCATCGCATTTTCAGCAATAAAGACAAACATTTCTCCTACCAATACAGATAAATTGTTCTAGTGGTATCATCATCTTGGCCACTCCTCTATTTCCTTGTTAGGGAAACTTCCCAAATTTCAGTTTTCTTCAAATAAGTTTTATTGTGAACCTTGTCAATTGGAAAAACCCTGTCGTTTAGTTTATACATTAAGTTATAATATAAGTGTATCTTCTTTTATTGTTCGTTCTGATGTGTGGGGGCCTTCCCCGGTTACTTATTTATTTGGATTCTTTTACTTTGTTACTTTTGTAGATGATTACTCTCATGTTACATGAGTATACTTATTACAGAAAAAAGTGATGTATGTACTGTGTTCAAATCTTTTTATTACATGATTCATACACAGTTTGGTCCAAACTTTGCATTCTACGATTTGACAATGTGGGAGATTATCTCTCTAACTCTCTGTCTTCATTCTTTGATGCTTCTAGAATTGTCCACCAGACCACTTGTCCTGGTACTCTTGAACAAACTGGGGTGGTCGAGCGTAAGAATAAACATTTACTTGAGATTACTCGTGCACTCATGTTTACAAGGAATGTGCCTAAGACCTTTTGGTTTGATGTCATTCAAACAGTCGCCTATCTCATGAACAGGATACCTTAATCTCCAATTGAAGTCATATCACCTGGAACTCCTTTGTTCTTTCTTGCCCCAAAAATGTTTTGGTGTATATGTTATGTGCATATATCTAAATATGATCCTACCAAACTCGATCGAAAAGCACTTAAAGCGTGTTTTTCTGGGTTATAGTGTTGATCAGAAAGGGTATAAGAGCTTTCACCCACTGACCCACTTACCCAAAGAAGTTTGTTTCTCGGGATTTGACATCCTTTGAATCTATTCCCTTCTTTTCTTTAGGTAAGACACCTCTTCAAGAGAAGCATTCAGGTGAGGAGTTGTTTTCTTCTTCCATAATTCATCTTCCTGTCCCAGTCCCTTCATTTTATTTTGATAACACTGGTGTTGGTAAAGAGGGGGAGACTGAACTTAAAGTATACACTCGAAGGAAGAAGAAAAGTGATTCAGACGGGCAAGAGCAAGTGGATAACCAGAATCCTTGATCTCCCATTCCAGAGTCTTCTTTGGATTCAATCCCTAGAACAGGTAACACGTCTTCCCCTTCTAAAGTAGATGATTCTAACATGCCTATTGTTCTACGAAAAGGTGTTAGAACATGTACTCAACATCTCATATCTAACTTTATTTCCTATCACGCTATATTGGCTTCTTTTAGAAACTATGTTGTTTCCTTGTCTTCAGTCACTATTCCTCATAGAGTATATGAAGCCTTAACACAACCATAGTGGTGAGCCGCTATAGAGGAAGAAATGAAAGCTTTAGAAAAGAACCAAACATGGGAATTGGTTCCTCTTCCAAAGAGAAAGATGATAATTGGATGCAAGTAGGTATTTACTGTGAAGCATAAACCTGATTGAACAGTTGACAGGTACAAGACACGTCTAGTTGCAAAAGGGTATACACAAACATTTGGCATTGACTACTTTGCCCCTGTGGCAAAGATGAATTCAATACAGGTTATAATCTCTCTGGCTACAAATCAATGATGTCATTTACTCTAATTTGATGTGAAGAATGCCTTAGTACATTGAACTCTGGGAAAGGAGGTATACATGAATACACCACCCAGATTTCAAATGTCAAGACCAAAGGGAAAAATGTGTAGACTAAAAAGAACACTTTATGGTTTAAAACATTCACTAAGAGCATAGTTTAAAAGGTTCTGGGAAACAATGATTACAAATGGGCATAAACAATGTCAAGTAGATCACACCTTATTTGTAAAAAGAGCAAGTAGCAAAGTAACAGCTCTCATTGTATATGTTGATGATATTGTGGCTATGGAAAATGATGAAGTGGAAGTAGCACAACTTAAGAGCAATTTGGCAAAGGAATTTGAAATTAAGGATTTAGGCTCCCTAAAGTACTTTATGAGGATTGAAGTTGCTAGATCTTGACAATGAATCTTCCTATGTCAAAGGAAATATGTTCTTGACTTGTTGAAGGACTCATGAATGATGGGATGTAAACCATGTGTTACCCCTATTGAAGTCAATCATAGGTTAAAAGGGGACAGTGAGAGATTGATTGATGCAAGTAGATATCAACGACTTGTTAGACGTCTTATCTACTTATCTATAACCAGGCCTGATATAGGATATGCAATGGGTGTGATTTGTCAGTTCATGCATGCTCCTACTTAGGCACACATGGAAACTGTATACAGGGTTCTGAAATATATAAAGGGGTGCCCAGGCAAAGGAATTATAAATAAGAAATTTGATCATCCAAGAGTAGCGGTGGCAGCATATTCTGATGCAGATTGAGCAGGCTCATTGACTGATCAAAGGTCCACATCATGGTACTGTTCCTTTGTTTGGGGTAATTTTGTCACATGGCATAGTAAAAAACAATCTATTGTGGCAAGGTCTAATGCTGAAACAGAATTTCGCTCTGTGGCCAATGGGATTTGCGAACTCCTATGGTTAAGGAAGTTATTTGATGAATTGGTATTTCCGTTGATAGATCCCATGAACCTCTTTTGTGACAACAAGGCAGCCATCAACATCGCACATGACCCAATCCAACATGATAGAACAAAACACATGGAGATTAATCGACACTTCATAAAGGATCATATCAAGTCTGATCGTATTTGCATTCCTTTCGTTCAGACCAAGTACCAACTTGCAGATATCTTCATAAAGAGGCATTTTTCATATATTGTAGACAAGCTGGGAATGATAGATATCTATTCAAAAGCTTGAGGGGGAGTGTTGAGATACATTACTTGGAGGGTAATATTGACAGAAGTATTATATACATGTATATACTATGGTATATCATCCCTATACATATATTAATAAAATATTCCGTGTGCGATAAGACCACATGATTTTTCATAAAGATTTCTCTCTTCTCTCACTAATTTCAAGTATATTTTATTTTATTATCTATCTTTCTCCTCTATTTCTCCTTCTTTTTCTTTTATTTTTCTTCTTCTTCTTTATTCTTTTTTCTCTCTTGTACTTTATTGTTCTTCATTTTTCTGGTTTCTTAAATTTAGTGTGTCCAGCTTGAGTTTTTATATAATATCATATAGCTAGAAATCTCAAAATAACTTGAAATTTGGTATACGTAGTCCTCATATACATCAGAATCACCCCGTCAAATTTCAGAATTTTCTTACGCATGATGAAGGGTATTTTGATAATTTTGTGTTTTTGCCCAGAAATTATAGAATTGCCTTTTTTGGTTTTTTTTTTTCCTTCTCTTTTCTATGTCTTTTCTTGTTTTAATTTTTCTAAACCCCTCTAATCAAGTTTCTTCTTCTATTTTCATTAAATTTTGACTACTTAAAATGTGCTAAAAGTTCAATTCTTGGTTCTTTAACCTTATCCTTGTTTTCACTATATATCTTGGGTTTTATTGAGATTCTTGGCTATCATTGCTATCAGAGCTATTGTGTTGCATCAAAATACCTGAAAAAATGTCAGAAGTTACTCAAAACTCAAGTTTGTCGAGTAATGCCGATGTGTACAACAGTAATGTTACCAGATATCCATCCCGACTTCAAATTACAACTATAAAATTCGATGGCAGCAATTACCTTGTGTGATCTAAATCAGTTCTCATCTATATAAAAGGGAAAGACAAAGAAGTCTACCTTAAGGCAATGTTGATATATCTCCTAAAAGTGATCTCTTTATCATAAGTGGAAGACTGAAAACACCAATTTTATGGAATGGTTATTGAGCTCTATGAAGCCTGATATCAGCGGACACTACTTATTCTTGGAGACTACTCATCAGATTTGTGATGCTTTATCCAAGACTTATTATGAAATTAGACATACTGCTAAGGTCTATGAGCAGCGACAAAGCATAGCACAGTTCAAATCAGCCCCTTTCTATCTATTATTTATCCCTTAGAAAGATGAGGGAGGAATTGGAGCATTATACTACATATCGCCAATCCTATGCAAGGGATACAATTGCTTACAATAAGTGCATTAAGGAAATTCAAATCTTTGAGTTTTTGGTTGGCTTATATTCAGAGTATTAATACATGAGAGTTCAAATCCTTGGAAAGGAACTTTTGCCTTCTTTGAACGAGGTTTATTCTTATATTAATAGGGAGGAACAACGACAAGGTGCAATCAATATATCATTTTCCATAGGGAAAACAACTCTTGCCTTGACTTCCAACAAAAGGGGCCGTGGTGGTGGTAATATGCAAGGTGGTGAATGGTTTAATAATATCTTAGATGATAGAGACAATCTTAAATGTGAGCACTATGGTCGATCCAAGCACACTAAGGAGAGTTGTTGAGATCTCCATAGACGTCCCTATGAGCAACCTCCACACATTTTCAGAGAGGTGTTTTTGGTGGTGGTAGAGGAGGTGGTTGTTTTGGAGGCAACATGCTTAGTGCACATTCAGTAGTATCCACATCTTCAGAGTTAGCTCCTACAACTCCTATCTCTATTGGTTCTTCTAATAGGAGTTTATCTCGGGAGGAGATTGAGATCTTCTAACATTTTGTATCTCAGCTTGAACCTCCTTCAGTAGCTCCTACATCTTCTTTCACTCACTCAAGTACATCCGCATCAGCTCTTTTTCTGTTTGTTTCTACTACTCAGATTTCTTGAATTATTGATTCATGAGCTTCCCATCATAAGACTGATGTGTTCCCTCTTTACATCCTACCATGTCAACTCTGGAAAAGACAAAGTCTGTATTGCGGATGGGTCCTACTCTTCTGTTGTTAGACATCCTTATCACATCTAACTTACTCTTGTCATTTGTATTTTATGTCCCTAATTTTACATTAAACTTTTCCATTAGTCATCTCACCAAGAATCTTAATTATAGAATTACGTTTTTTCTTCTTATTGTTTGTTTTAGGACTTGGTGACAGAGAAAACGATTGGTATAGGGCATGAGAATGATGGTCTCTATCTTTTGGATTCTAGTATACCAATAACGTCTCCACTAATAAAGGGGAACATATCTTCTTCTTCAAATGAATTCTTATGATGGCATCACTGACTTGGCCACCCTTCTTTTCTTTGTTATGAAGGATGTTTCCTTGCTAATTGGTGAAACATTTTCGTTCAGTGTATCCTATCAATAATAAAATAAATTTTTCATATTTTTCCATTATGCACTCTGACATGTGGGGTCTTGCCCCTAGTAGTTCTTGTTTGGATTTAAATATTGTCACTTTTGTGGATTATTACTCTAGAGCTACATGGGTTTATTTATTAAAGAATAAAAGTGATGTGTGATGCATTCAAGTCTTTTCATAGCATGATTTTTACTCTGTATAATGCAAAACTTTGTATACTACGTTCAAATAATGATGGAGAATATCTATCTAGTAGTCTCTTCTTTTTTTGATGATCTAGTATTGTTTGTTCACCAGACTACATGTCCATCACCTTGAAATTGTCTATACTATCATGTTTACTAAGAATGTGCCAAAGACTTTTTAGTCTGATGTCATTCAAATTTCAAACTACAACATATCCCATGAACAAGATGCCCACACGTGTTCTCTTTTACAAATCACCTCTTGAATTTCTCTCTCCTAGCTCCTTTCCACTTCCTCCAAAAAAAGTTAGGTGCATTTGTTATGTCCATAGCTTTAAATTTGATCATAACAAGCTAGACTCTACAGTACTTAAGTGTCTTTTTGGGTTATGTTGTGAATCAAAAGGGGTGTAAATCTTTCATCATCTTTTGAGTTGCAAGTTTGGTTCATAGGATGTGACATTTTTTTAATCTATTCCATTATTTTCTTTTCATAATACATCTCTTCAAGGGGAGAAGTCAGATTAAGAGTTGTCTCACTCATCTATTCCACTCCATGTTCCTATTCCTTCACATCATTTTGATAGTGGTGCTAGTGGAAAGGGGGAGTCTGAGTTGCAGGTGTACACTCGAAGGAAGAAACAAAGTGATTAGAACCAGAATTTTCATTACTTCATCTAGAAGTCATCTTTAGATCCAACTTCTAAAGCAGATAATACTTCTTCCTCTCTTTAGTCTTTTGATGGTTTTGATAAGCCAATTTTTCTTAGAAAGGGTGTTAGGTCTACTCAAAACATATTGTCTCATTTTGTGTCTTATCCTGCCTTATCTCCTCTTTTGTAGTTTCTCTGTTTCGTTGTCTTCTATCTCTATCACTCTTAGTGTGCCAAAATCCCTTTCACAACCAATATGAAGGGATGCCATGGAGGAAGAGATGAATGCACTAGAAATAACCATACATGAGAGTTAGTAGATCTTCCTAAAGGGAAGACTCCAGTTGATTGTAAGTAGGTATTTACAGTGAAGCATAAGTCAGATGGTTCAATTCAACAACACAATGTCGGATTAGTTGCAAAAAGGTACACATAGACTTTTGGCTTTGACTATCGGGAGATATTTGCCTCAGTGACAAAGATGTCAAAATGTTATATCATTAACCACAAATCAATGATGGCCATTATTTCAGTTTGATGTGAAAAAATCATTTTTACATGGAGATCTAGAGGAGAAAGTGTATATGGAACCACCACTAGGACTCCATATGCCAAATGCCAAGGGGAAAGTTTGCAAGTTGAAGAAAGCCTTATATGGGCTGAAAAGTCACCGCAAGCCTAGTTTGAGAGGTTTTAGGCAGCCATGGTGAAAAGTAGTTAAAAACAATGTCAAACTAACCATACATTCTTTGTGAAGAAACAAGGCCAAAGAATGACACCACTTATTGTACATGTAGATGATATCTTAGCGATGGGAAATGATGATGATGTAGCACAATAAAGATGATACCAAAGTTGATGTAGAATGATAGCCAAGAATATAAATAAAACTCAGAGTGATGTAGCAAAAACATTAAAAGAGAAAAAGAATAGATAAATACCTTATTTGAAGTTTTTCCAAACCCAAAATAGGGGATCTTGGCTTCCACCAATCTTGGAAAAACCAAAGGAATCCACCTTTAGGGAAAACCAAACTTGTTTCTACCGCTTCAAAACACCTCAAATGCTTCCAAATCTCATAAGCAAACTACTTTCGATATTTTGTATTGAAATATACCAATAAAACTTGCAAATAGCCTAAAAAATTTCAAGAAAAATCATTGATTTTATGGCTCTACAGGTATTCTATCCAAACAAACTTTTCGGCAAGATTCTGGCTTGCCAGTGATTGAAAAACGTCAGAGGCTGGTACCTTTTGATCTGTCTTCGAGTCAGGAACATGCTGCACTGACGAATTATGAAAACTCCAAGTAAAAAATCGTCGGTGATGAAATCTTCGAACAAAGGTAGAGTTGGTGAACAAAAAATTTCATAGGAAAAATTATGATAAAAGTAGAAAAACAAAGAAAAATGAGGAATAGAATCCTTTTAACCAAAAAGGAAGGAGTTGGCATCTACCACCACTATTAAACTTGATGGACACCAAGTCCCTT
>JAOXJP010017999.1:0-17441 GCA_025762735.1 Platanus orientalis | reverse complement strand
CCTCCCATTCTCTACATTGCTCTTAGATATTGCTAAAATTACAAAAAGGAAATTAAAAAGAGTTATGAATGTTTTCTTATGTCCAATATAATCAAAATTTATGAAATGGGTGCGACAGGGAAAGGATGAGTAGGCCCATGAGAGAAGTCTAAGTAGGAGCCAAGAAGATTTGAAGATGTCATTAGAACACTGGAAGTGAAGTAGGTATCTGATACTTATAAACCAAAAAGAACAAGAAAGGAACATAAGTTTATGTTTGGTAGGTGAGTGTTTTCATGCAAAATTTTGTTTGATTTGCTCTTCTTCAACTAAAAGAAACTTGAACAAATGGTAAAATTGTCTTGAAATACACATCTCAAGCTTTGTTTGACATCCATGATCATTCCTATCCTAACTAAAACCACCATTTCTCATTTAAAGTCTTACAACTCAAACCTTCCACCTACACGCTATTGATATTAGTTGCCAAGCATCTATTTAAGGGAAGAAAGAAAATAGATAATTTAGAATGGGATACCTCCTTGACTACAAGGCTACTTATAAATTCTATTTAAAAAGTAGCCATGATTAAAAGTTTTGTTTCATTAGAAATTATAAACAATACAATATATATAAGAAATATGAAATTTTGATAAGTTATGACTAATTGTTGTTGTCATTTGGGAGCATGATGTAATGGCTTTAAATTTCATTTAATTGTAAAAATGTGTGTGTGTGTGTGTGTGTGTGTGTGTGTAAGCAATAAAGTAGCCATGTTTATAATCATAGGTTGCAATACGAGTTAAAAATAATTATCAGCTTCCAACGATTTAAGTATTCTTATATAGGATAAATCTGGTTTAACTTTGTAAAAATTTAAATGATTCACAAATTAATTAGGTTGCATATCAATAATCACAAAACAAACTTTCAACATAGATATAATACAAATACCCAAAATCAATTATAGGTACCACAGATCAAATCACCAATAGGATGAATGTAGAATTAAGTTTAAGGAATGTTTGAGACACTACCTTTAAACCTAATTTCATGTCTCTTGTAGATCTCTTTCTTAATACAGCGGGATGATTCATGTTCAGGCTCTAGGATTCAACAGCCCTCTTGTGTATTTCCTACTAAGGTTGCACTCCAAAGCAAAGACTCGACAAGTTCTCAACAATGCCAAAGTTGTAAACAAAATGATATAGGAGATTTAGCTTATATAAGATATATCTTGAAACCATCATACCAAATTGTTTTCTCATTCCCAATTTATAATACTCAAACAGTTAACTATTTGATTCAAGTTATTCATGCTTATCAATAAGCAATTACTACAAAATAGTAATGCAATCCATTACTTACTCTTTAATGGTAGAAAATGACTAATTTTTATTTATGGGCTCTCTAATAATCATAAAAGCTAATATTCATTACGGTTAAAAATAAAAATTATAAATATGAGGTAGGTTTAGAGGGCTAAGCCTATGACCTTCTATGTGCACACAATACAATACAACACATCACAGTAAGGCACATCATGGTATGGCAAATGTGTGCACATACGAGTGCATATACACACACGTGCATGTACTTGTTGTGTCAAGTAAAATTAGCCCTAAAACACTTAATCATAAAGTATGTTATCTCATCTATATGCATATATATTCAATAATTAACTTTATTTTATGTTTTTGATCAATGTGGGATAAAACTTTTATAAGTCTAGTTCTCTTATTACCATACAAATTGTTAGTCTTATGAAAAAAATGGTATGATAGCAAAAAATCAAATCATCTACATATGGAAATTTAGTTATATATACAAGAATATTATAAAACTTTTTTTTATTTTAAGAAAATTAATTAAACAAAAAATCAATCAACATTAAAAACTAAACAATTTAAATGATTATCATTCAATATTTTAATTAAATGATAACTTATTTAGACAAAAAAAATACAACGATCTTTAATAATAAAAATATACGCATGTATTTTCCTTTTAAGAAAAACAAGGGGAGATTGAATCATAATAAAAGTTCTTAATGAGTGTTCAAACACTAAGGCATGACACGAAACATTTCACTTCCTTAAAATGGGAAGCATAAGCTTGAGGTGACAAACACAAGCCTCCCAAACTTGGGTTTTCAAATGAATAAATACATAAATATTTGACATGTTTACATGAAAATTAAAAATACAACTAAAAATCAATATGTTACGAAAGTGTAATAATGAATATTTAAAAATTATTTGAAATTATGCATAATTTTGCAAGGGAATAATGGTTAGTTAAACTTTATTTTAAGAATTGTACATCTTTAAAAGATGCAGTATTTAAAAAATTAACAATGTGTAAACAATTTTAGTATATTTGAGAGTGATGCAACAATTTTACACTTGGAATTAACATCATGACTCCATCTTGAAAAGGTACTTTAAGGGAGACTAATGTAATGTCAAAATAAAATGGTAACTCTAGTTGATAGAAAATTTACAAAAATTACTTTCAACAAAGTACTTTATTGGTTATGTGTGATCACTAATTATCAACAAATACGAATGTAGATGTTAACACATATACCTTAAGAAGAATAATTATAAGAAATAAATAGAAATTAGATAAAGATATTCTACATGTTGTTGTATAAAGCATTCTAGACAAAGAAAAAAAAATTTAAATTAATGGTGGTTGGTGGAAATGCAAGGAATATGATTCCATATGTACTATTTTTTCATGTTTAAGTTACATATGTTACTATCCAAAGAGCTCAATAAAAAGGATTCATTAATTTAGAAGATAAACACATATACTTTAGGAAATAAATTTGTGAACAAATTAATCGTGATTTGTGGAATTATAAATAATATGATTCCTTGTGTTTCTATCCGCAAAAATACAAGAAATATGATTCCATGTGTTCTTATACAAAGTGATACAATAAGTAGTAATGCGAAGTTTTCCTTGGTAAGGTCATCCCCTCCATTTTCATTATTCCACATCTTTTTGTCCAAAGCATTTTAGGAAGAAAAAATTATTAAGAAAAACAAAATTAATGGTGGTTGGTGGAAATAAAAGGAATATGATTCCACATGTTTTTGCATGGTGAAAATATTTGTTTCTATCTAATGCGTTCTATAAAAAGGATTTATAAATCTAGAGGGATAAAAATGTATATTTTTAGAAAAAAAAATTATAAGAAAATTTTTGGTGGTTGGTGAAAATACAATGAATATGATTTTACATGTTTTTGTCTTGCAAAAAATACAAGGAATATGATTTCATGTGTTCTTGTCCAAAGTAATCTTCACAATCATCAGCAATGTAAAATCTTCCCCCTCTATATTCGTTATTCCACGTGCTTTTGTCCAAAGCATTTTAGGAAAGAAAAAAAATATTAAAAAAGTTAATGGTAGTTGGTGGAAATATAAGGAATATAATTCCACGTGTTTTCGAACAGTAAGAATACGTGTTTTTATTCAAAGCGTTATATAAGAAGGATCTATAAATTTAGAGGATAAGAACGTATAATTTAAGGAAAAGAAAAAAATTATAAAAAAAATTGGTGTTGGTCAACGGAAATCCAAGGAAAATGATTCTATGTATTTATATCCACCTAAAATACAAAGAATACGATTACATGTGTTCTTATCCAAGGCGATCCTCATAATCATCAGCAATGCAAAGCTTTCTTTGGTATGATCGCCCCCTCAATTTTAATTATTCAACCTGTTTTTGTCCAAAGCATTTGAAAAAATGAAAAAATTATATAAAAAAGTTAATGGTGGTTAGTACCAATACAAGGTATATGATTATAATGGTTTTATAAGGTAAAAATACGTGTTTATGCTCAAAATGTTCTATAAAGATGGTTCATAAATTTAGAGGATAAGAACGTATACTTAATGAAAAATTAAAAGAAAATAATGATAGTTGGCGAAAATACAAGGAATATGATTCCATGTATTTTTGTTCAATGAAAAAACAAGGAATATGATTCTATGTGTTCTTATGCAAAACGATCCTCACAATCATCTGTAATGCAACATTTTTCTTTGTAAAGTCTCCCTCCATTTTCATTATTCCATATATAATTGTCCAAAGTATTTTAGGAAAGAAAAAATATATAAAAGATTAATGGTAGTTGGTAAAATTACAAGGAATATGATTCCACGTGTTATGTGCATGGTAAAAATACATATTTTTGTCTAAAGTGTTCTATAAAGGGGATTTATAAATTTAGAGAATAAAAACGTATACTTTGAGAAAAAATTATAAGAAAATAATGATAGTTGGTGGAAATACAAACAATATAATTCCACATTTTTTTGCAACAAAAATACAAGGAATATGATTCTATGTGTTCTTGTCCAATGTGAAATTCTCACAATCATTAGTAATGTAAACTTTTCCTTGACAAAGACGCCCCCTCCTATTTAATTATTCCACATGTTTCTATTTAAAACATTTTAGAAAAAAAAAATTATTAAAAATAATAATGGTGACTAGTGTAAATAGAACGAATATGATTTCATGTGCTTTTACACATTGAAAATATGTATTTCTATCCAAAGCGTTTTATAAACCATATTTATAAATTTAGAGGAAAAAAACTTATAGTTTAAAAAAAGTAAAAAATATAATAAAATTAATAATGATTGGTGGAAATACAAGGAATATGATTCCACATGTTTCTATTCACCTAAATTATTAGAAATATAATTCTTCGTGTTATTATCCAAAGCGATCTCACAATCATCAACAATGCAAATTTTTCATTGGTATGGTTGTCACCTCTATTTTCATTATTCTACATGTTTTTGCCTAAAACATTTTAGGAAAGGAAAAAAATTATAAAAAAAAAATTGAAGGTGGTTGGTGAAAATATAAGGAATATGATTCCACGTGTTTTTACATGGTGAAAATATGTGTTTCTGTCTAAAGAATTCTATAAAGAAGATTTATTGATTTAAAGGATAAGAACGTATACTTTTAAAATATATATATAAGAAAGTAATGGTGGTTGGTGGAAATGCAAGGAATGTGATTCTACGTGTTTTTGTCCAGCGAAAATACAAGGAATATTATTCCACGTGTTTTTCTCCAAAGCAATCCTCACAAATATTAGCAATACAAAGTATTCCTTTGTATGGCCGCCCCCTTCATTTTCATTATTTCACGTGTTTTTGTCCAAAGCATTTTAGGAAAGGAAAATATTATTAATAAAAATTAATGGTAGTTGGTGAAAATACAAGGAATATGATTCCACATGTTTTTGTACAGTGAAAATATGTGTTTTTGTCCAAAACATTCTATATATAAAGAATATTTATAAATTTAGAAAGCAAAAATATATATTTTTGAAAAAAAGAAAAAGTTAAATGAAAATTAATGGTAGTTGGTGGAAATACAAGGAATATGATTTCATGTGTTTCTATTCATCTTAAATACAAGGAATATGATTTTACGTCTTCTTGTTCGAAATGATTCTCACAATCCTTTGCAATGCAAAGTTTTTCTTAGTAATACCGTCCCCTCTATTTTCATTATTTAACGTGCTTTTGTCCAAAGCATTGTAGGAAATGAAGAAATTATTAAAAAAACTTAATGGTGGTTGGTGGAAATATAAGGAATATGATTCCACATGTTGTTGCGTTGTGAAAATACATATTTTTGTTCAAAGAGCGTTCTATTAAGAGGGTTTATAAAATTTAAGGGTAAGAACATATATTTTAGAAAAAAAAATTATAAGAAAATAATGGTGATTGGTCAAAATACAAAGAATATGATTCCATGTATTTATGTTCAGCAAGAGTACAAGGAATATGATCAACAATGCAAAATCTTCATTTGTAAGGTTGTTCCATCCAATTTTCATTAATCTACGTGTTTTTGTTCAAAACATTTTAAGAAGGGAAGAAATTACTAAACAAATTAATGGTGGTTGGTTAAAATATAAGGAATATGATTCAACATGTTTTTTCGCATTTAAATATGTATTTCTGTCTGAATCATTCTACGAAAAGGATTAATAAATTTAAAGGATAAGACCGTATACTTTAGGGAAAAAATTATAAATAATGGTGGTTGATGGAAATACAAGGAATATGATTCCACATGTTTTTTCGCATTTAAATATGTATTTCTATCTAAAGCATTCTATGAAGAGAATTAATAAATTTAGAGGATAAGACTGTATATTTTAGGGAAAAAATTATAAATAATGGTGGTTGGTGGAAATACACAAAATATGATTCCAAGTGTTTTTAACCACCTAAAATACAAGGAATATAATTTCACGTGCTCTTATCCAAAGTGATCCTCATAATCATCAGTAATGAAAAGATTTTTTGGTTAGGTTGCCCCCTCCGTTTTTATTATTTCATGTGTTTTTGTCTAATTTAGGATCAGAAAAAATTATTAAAAAATAATAATGGTAGTTAATGGCAATACAAGGAATATGATTCCATGTGTTTTTTGTGTAGTGAAAATACATGTATCCATTCAAAGCGTTTTATTAAGAGTATTTATAAATTTAGAAAATATGAGAGTATATTTTAGGAAAAAAATTATTAAAAAATAATGGTACTCGGTGGAAATACAATGAATGTGATTCCACATGTTTCTGTCCAGTGAAAAGTACAAGGAATATGATCCCACGTGTTCTTGTTCAAAGCTATCCTCATAATTATTGGCAATTCAAAGTCTTTAATGGTAAAGTCGCCCCCTCTATTTTCATTATTCCATGTGTTTTTGTCTAAAGAATTTTAAGAAAAAAATTATTAAAACAAATTTAATGGTAGTTATGATTCCATGTGTTTTTACCTAGTGAAAATGCGTGTTTATATCCAAAGCATTCTATAAGAAGAATTTATAAATTTTGAGGATAAATTTTTCTTTTCGTAAGAAGAAAATGTTATAAGAAAACTAATGGTGGTTGGTAGAAATACAAGGAATATGATGCCATGTGATTTTATTCACCTAAAATACAAGAAATATGATTCCACGTGTTTTTGTCTAAAGTAATCCTCACACTCATTTGCAATGCGAAGTTTTACTTGTTAAAGTTGCTCTTTCAATTTTCATTATTCTACATTCTTTTGTCTAAAGAATTTTAGGAAATGAAAAAATTATAAAACAAATTAATTAATGGTGGTAAATGGAAATATAAGGAATATGATTCCATGTATTGTTATGTTGTAAAAATATGTTTATGTCCAAAGTGTTCTATAAAAGGATTTATAAATTTAGGGTATAAAAACATATACTTTAAAAAAAACATATACATATAAATAATGGTAGTTGGAGAAAATATAAAGAAAATGATTCCACGTGTTTCTGTTCAACAAAAATACAATACATATGATTTTATGTGTTCTTGTCCACAATGATTCTCATAATCATCAGCAATGCAAAGTCTTCATTTATAAGGTCACCTCTTTTATTTTCCTTATTCTACATATTTTTGTCTAAAACATTTTAGGAAAGGGAAAATTTCTTAAAAAGATTTTATGATAGTTGGTAGAAATACAAGAAATATAATTTCATATGTTTTTATGCGGTGAAACTATGTGTCCCATTGTGTTCTATGAAAATGATCTATAAACCTAAAAGGATAAGAACGTATACTTTAGTGAAATAATTATAAGAAAATAATGGTGGTTGATGAAAATACAAGAAATATGATTTCACATGTTTTTATCCACTTAAAATACAAAGAATAGGATTCCACGTGTTCTTATCCAAAGCGGTCCTCAAAATCTTCAACAGTGCAAAGTTTTCTAGGTAAGGTCACCCCCTCAATTTTCATTATTCCACCTCATTTTGTCTAAAACAATTTAGGAAATGAAAAATTATTGAAAAAAAATTAATGATGGTTAGTAAAAATAAAAGGACTATGATTCCATGTGTTTTTTACATAGTAAAATTAGATGTATCTGTCCAAAACATTTTATAGAAATGATTTATTAATTCAAAGGATAAAAACATATATTTTAAGAGAATAAGTTATAAAAAAAATAATGGTGATTGGTGGAAATGCAATGAATATGATTCCATATGTTCATATCCATCTTAAATATAAGGAACATGATTCTACATGTTCTTATCCAAAGTGATTCTCACAATCATAAGCAATACAAAATTTTCTTGGTAAAGTAAGCCCCTTAATTTTCATTATTCCACGTGATTTTGTCTAAAGCAATTTAGGAAATGAAAAAAAAAATATTAAAAAAAATTAATGGTGGTAGGTAGAAATACAAGGAATATCATTCCATGTGTTTTTTGCATAGTGAAATTACATGTATATGTTTAAAACGTTTTATAAAAAATATTTATAAATTTAGAGGAAAATATTGTATATTTTAAGAAAATAAATTATGAGGAAATAATGGTGGTTGGTGGAAATACAAAGAATATGATTCCACATGTTTCTGTCCACCTAAAATACAAGGAATATGATTCAATGTGTTCTTATCCAAAGTAATCCTCATGGTCATCAACAATGCAAAATCTTTTAGGTAAAGTCGCCCCCTCCATTTTCACTATTCCACACGATTTTTCTAAAACAATTTAAGAAATGAAAAAATTAATGGTGGTTGGTAGAAATACAATGAATATGATTCCACGTGTTTTTTGCGTAGTGAAATTACAATTATTTGTTAAAAATGTTTTATAAAGAGAATTTATAAATTTAGAGGAAAAGATCGTATATTTTAAGAAAATAAAATATAAGGAAATAATGGTGATTGGTAGAAATACAAGGAATATGATTCCACATGTTTTTATCCACCTAAAATACAAAGAATATGATTTGACATGTTCTTATAGTGATCCTCACAATCATCAGCAATGTAAAATTTTCTTAGTAAGGTCACCCCTTCCATTAAAAAAATTAATAGTGGTTGGTGGAAATACAAGGGATATGATTCTACATGTTTTTATGTAGTGAAAATGTTTGTTTATGTCTAAAGCGTTCTACAAGGGAAATTTATAAATTTTGAAGATAAAAACTTATATTTTCGTAAAAATAAAAAGTTATAAGAGGATAAGAACATATATTTCGTAAAAATAAAAAGTTATAAGAAAATTAATAGTGGTTGGTGGAAATACAAAGAATATGATTCCATGTGTTTTTTCTATTTACATAAAATACAAGGAATATGATTCACCATGTTTTTGTGTAAAGTGATCGCCACAATCATTTGCAATGTGAAGTTTTCTTTGGTATGGTTGTTTTTTCCATTTTCATTATTCTATAATTTTTTGTCCAAAACATTTTAAAAAATAAAAAAAATTATAACAAAATTAATTAATGGTGGTTAGTAGAAATACAAGGAATATGATTCCATGTGTTCTTACATTGTAAAAATACGTTTGTTCAAAGTGTTTTAGAAATAGGATTTCTAAATTTAAAGGATAAGAATGCATATTTTAGAAGAAACAAATTACAAGAAACTAATGGTGGTTAGAGAAAATATAAAGAATAGATTCCACGTGTTTTTGTTTAGCAAAAATAAAAGGAATATGATTCAACGTGTTCTTAACCAAAGCGACTCTCACAATCATCAGCAATGCAAGGTCTTCCTTTGTAAGGTCATCCCCTCTATTTTTATTATTCTACGTGTTTTTGTCCAAAACATTTTAGGAAAAGGAAAATTTCTTAAATAGACTAATGGTGGTTAGTGGAAATATAAAAAATATAATTTCATGTGTTTTTATGTGGGGAAACTACATTTTCTATCTTAATTGTTCTATGATGAGGATTTATAAATTTAGAGGATAAGAAAGTATACTTTAGGAAAAAAAATATAAGAAAAAAATGGTGGTTGGTGGAAATGCAATGAATATGATTCCACATGTTTCTATCCATCTAAAATACAAGGAATATGATTACACGTGTTCTTATTCAAAACAATCCTTACAATCATCAATAATGCAAAGTTTTATTGGTAAGGTCGTCCTTTTCATTTTCATTATTCTAGGTATTTTTGTCTAAAGCATTTTAGGAATGGAAAAAATTATTAAAAAAATTAATGGTGATTGGTGGAAATACAAGAAATTTGATTCCATGTGTTTTTTGCACAGTAAAATTTCATATATTTGTCAAAAATGTTTTATAAAGAGAATCTATAAATTTAAAGGAAAAGAACGTATTTTTTTATAAAAATAAATTACAAGGAAATAATGGTGGTTGGTGAAAATATAAAGAATATGATTCCACGTATTTCTATTAAAATATAAGGAATATGATTCCACGTGTTCTTATCCAAACCGATCCTCATAATCATGCAATGCAAAGTTTTCTTAGTAAGGTCGCCTCCATTTTCATTATTCCACGTGTTTATGTCTGAAAGTATTTTGGGAAAGGAAAAAATTATTAAAAAAAAAATAGTGGTGGTTAGTGGAAATACAAGAAATATGATTGCACGTGTTTTTTGTACAGTAAAATTGCATGTATTTATCGAAAGTGTTTTATAAAGAAAATTTATAAATTTACAGGATAAGAACGTATACTTTAGGAAAAAAAATTATTATAAAATAATGTTGCGTGTTGCAAGTACAAGGAATATGATTCCACGTGTTTCTATCCACTGAAAAAAAACAAGGAATATGATTCCACGTGTTCTTGTTCAAAGCAATCGTCATAATCATTAACAATGCAAAGTTTTCCTTGGTGATGTCGCCCCTCCCCTCCATTTTCATTATAAATTTCAAGGTTTTACATTCATCTTTTTAATCAATTCAATGTGAAACCTTAAAAATTTAGTCCTTGAATAAGAACAGGACGTCATGGAATCCATTGGGTTCCTTTCATTTTGGGGTAATCACAACTTTGTGTATGAATATATCAATCGAATCAGCGATTTACCAGAGGAAGATGCCATCCAACAATTGATACTTCCGATGGCTTGCAGGGCTCCATAGGTATAGCATTGATTTGTGATTTTTTTTTCCTTTTTCTTATGTTACATGTCTTGAATGTGTATCTACTATGAGTGTTATTTTGGTGTTAATTACCTATTTTTACAGTGATGTGTGATAATGTATGATCGACTAATGCTTGTAAATAAAGTAATGTTGTAAAGGAGAGTTGAGCTGAGCTCTGCCCAATTTATTAGTTTACTTCAGCACCTACATGGCAGACTAGGTTGGGTCGACCTGGAAAATCCTGGTCCTGAATCCGCATAATTTAAGACCATGGTCATAATTGTAGAGTTAGAGCAAGAAAACTTCATGCACATTGGTGAAGAAGTTCAAGATAAATAGGATTCTCATTCATTGAACAATTGTTCATAATTTTCCTCTAGTAAGAGGTTTAAATACAGCATTATAAAAATAATAATGGAAACTACATCAATCAAATATTATCTAAATCTTACCTACCGAACAACTGTACATACTTCCTCTACCAAAAGGACCTCAATGGATCATAAAATGGGCCTAAATGGAGCCCAGCCACAATGGATAAACTATACCAAACCACTAATGGTTGGGTTTAGATGGGCTTTTCTTTTAATCCTCAATTTATTTTTATTTTTTTTCTTATATTTTTCCTATCCATGTCTACAGCATGCACAATTTGTCTATAGAAATAGACAGATTCAGGCAGGTCGACGAATGGACTTTTGAGGCCATCAAAGTCTAGTTGCCGGATATGTTTTTTGGCAAAGACAAGGTGGAGTCCCTCAATGTTCTTCTGCATGGGGAAGTTGATCTGTTGGGAAATGGTGCTATGGTATGCTCGACATCTGCAGGAACTTTCTGGAACTAATAACAAGGAGAGGATGTCGTCATCTTTTTGCATAGGGACTTGAGCTAATACTTATGTAAAAGAATAAAGAACAAAAAAAGAGAAAGAGACGAAGAAGATGATGCTCATTGGAAAAGGCTAAAAATAAGGGAAGACTAGAATGCGGAAGTTAAGATGAATGAGAGTTTGGAGGCTACCATGTTATTAGCAATATGATATAGGAGAATGATTGTCTGTGTTGTTGCTATAGGCCTATGTAGGCGTGCCATTGATTGATACATTGTGTTTTTTGAATTTGGTGTCTTCTGGTTTTTTACACCTGAACACTTTTTTGCAATGTTTAAAAACTCGGATCAGTCTAGTGACTCGAAAGTCTACCGATGCGAGTTACTGCTTCCTAAGTTCTGTTCCTTGAGCAATGGGATTGAATGTCTTTGTATAAATGAGAATTGTGTAAAATGTTTTGAAAGTGCAGCTCATTGGTATTACTCCGGTGATGGTTACAGCTATCATGATTTTTATTTTTTTGGGTAAAATTACGACTATTATGATTATGGGGATAATTTCTATGGTTTAACTGGCCAAGGCTTACCAAGTTTTGATTTTGATGCTAATTTCTTCAACTATGATTTTCTGTAGGGCCAATGCTGTAAATTTAGTTTCATTTTGTGGTAAAAAGTAGAGCTCCAAGTCTTCCTTTCTTTTATTTGTATGGAAGACCCTTAAACCCATCAGACCACGCACGATCGGCTCTCAACAAATTCTTCTTTTCTTCACTAACACTAGCTAATTAAAACCGAAATAGATCTTCTCTTGTCAGATTATGACCTGTTAAGGTCCTGTCTAACAAGTGGCATAACATGATTGGTGGGGAAAAGTGAAAATCATCTTTCAAAATTTGTAATTCACTTTTTTCCCTCCAATCGTGTATTGCTACTTGTTAGACATAACCTTACCAGGTCACAAGAGGCAGGAGAGAAAAAACCAAAATGCCCACAATAATCCATTCACAGCAATAAGAAAAACTAATGACAAGAAGTTTGTCATCACACCAAAAAAGAAACATTTAAAAAAAAGTAAAATTAAAATAAATAATTGGACCCATTGCAATATTAAGGGTGCGGAAGCTCAAGCTTTGATTATGGAAGGATGTTTTGTTTGAGATTTATTGTCTAGGATGGTGTCCAAGACACCAGGGGACGTCAGATGGAATCAAATGCATCACCTACTCATTTTATTCCATATGACGTTGTAGACACAAATTTCGTGTGTAAATCCACAACACAAAAAATATGTAACAA
Source organism: Platanus orientalis (assembly GCA_025762735.1). Lineage (NCBI taxonomy): Eukaryota > Viridiplantae > Streptophyta > Magnoliopsida > Proteales > Platanaceae > Platanus > Platanus orientalis. The sequence goes on along the minus strand of JAOXJP010017999.1, from coordinate 4,403 downwards.
ATTCAATAAATGAATGGATACACCAATCTCTTTGATTTTTATACTCTTTTACAAAAAGAGCAAAACCTCTTATTCTTTGGCGACAAAATCCAAGGGCTTGATGGCGTGTTTCTTGAATTTAGGTGTTGATGATGTTTAATTGTAAAGGAATTGCTTCTCTTTGGGGCTTTACACTTTATCCAAAAAGGAGAGAAACATTGTGAATCTTGCTCTCAATGCCAGATTTGTGACGTATTTCTAAGATGCAAGAAGTCTTCTTCTCTCTAGCAATGAACTATAGTTGATGGAGAGATTGGAAAGTATACCTTGAGTCTTCAAGTTTTTGGAAAGCTCTGGAGATGCTTTGGGAGTCTTCTTCTCTCTAGAATTGCTTTCTTGAAATCCTATGCCCAAAAGCCCATTCTTTATGTAAGAGGAGGATATTTATAGACTTAGGGTTAGAATCTTACCAAAACCCTTGATTAAGTGTTGATTGGTCATTCTTACCCCTTTTAGTCTAAAAGAATGATTGCACATTCTTTGTTTGGAGAGGAGTGTGATTTATGAAATTATTTGTATTTCATAAGTGACATAACCTTCCTTACCCAAAAGAATCTAGATTTGATTTTATTCAAATCTCTCATGTGGGTCCCATGTAAACTATTTGGGCTTACTAATGGGCTTGAGACATGTGGGCTTGGTCTTTTGAGTTATTATTTGAAACCCAGATTAGGCCCAAATGGACATGTCCCTTCAATTGGGCTTAATTTGTAAATTTGAAGCCCATGTATAGACTTTGGGTATTTTGTATACATTTGTGAGGTGTCGGTCCCAAGTTTGTAATTCCACAAATTTTGGGTGTTTACAAATGCCCCCTCAAGAATGTGTTGACAGAAGCGCAATGATGATGATGCATCCTTGATCCCTTCACCTTAGTCAGACTTTATTGCTTGGTTATTTTGGAGCAAAATAATAGTGGGACCCACCAGTCATTTGAAGCAGAGCCACCTACTCTCATGTTCACCTTAGTGAGGAGAATAAAACGGTATGCTACTTTCTCAAAACCACCAATGGGTGAATGAGAAATCCACTCCAAAGGTGCCTAGCTGAACATTAGTAAAAAAATGCACCTAGAAAATTTTCAAATATGACTGTTTGGCGATTTTTGAGACAAAATAAAAGTGGGACCCGGAGGTCTTTTGGGGTGGGTCCGCCTGGTTTCATGTTCATCTTAGTGAGGAGAGTAACTCTGTATGGCCTCTTGTACAAAACCGCCAATGTGTAATTGAGAAAACATCTCCAAAGGTGCCCATTTAAACACTAGTTACAAATGCACCCAGATTTTGTTTTTAATAACTATTTGGCTACATTCGAGCCAACATAAAAGTAGGACCCGAGCATTTTTTTGAGGTAGGTTCGCCTTAGTGGGGAGAATGACGTAGTGTGACCGCTTGCACAAAACCGCCAATGGGTGAACGAGAGATCATCTCTACAAATGTACAGTTGAACACTGGTTACAAATGTGCCCAGATTTTTATTTTTATTTTTTTGCATCACTTCACTTAACAGCCTCGCATAACATGGGACTTGAACTGAGTCCATAGGAATGTAATATGCCATCACATTGCGCATCATATGTCGTCAGTGGGTGAATGCTACCACAGGTGCATTGGCCATCTGATGTAAATCACGTTGCTCAGCCTTGTTTGTTATCTTTGAGTGGCACCCAAGAATCCTAATAGGTGCCACAATTAGATGCGATATGATACTTGACTTGGGATCCAACACGATGCAGATTATGTTCCTCACGCTTTCCTCTGCTGTATCGAATGGCTAGCACCATTGGCAGTACGAGAAGAAAGATCCACTTAGATGAACCATTGATCTTGCCCAGGCTTTATACATACATGAGTAATTTTCCATCGACATTGCCCCCTTCTTTTTTTTCTTTTTTTTCTTTTTTTTGTGTGAAGATCTGGATTAGGGTGTAAATCAGGGAAAATTCCTTTTCTCTTTCCTCTTTCTATTTTCTGATAATAGAAACCAAGTCACGCTTAGGGTTCTAATCTCTCATTTTTAGCCTTTAAATAAGAAGCTAGCTTCCTCTTTCCATCGTTAAAGGACTGTTGTTTTATTCTTCTTTGTTTTCTCCGTCTTCTCCATCCTTGTTGGTGCCAAAGTGAAGAGAAACTAAAAGATGATGAAGGAACGAACATAAAGCAAAAGGCAGGACTTGAGGTGTGTTTCTTTCAACTCTCTTTCTCATTCTCTATATTTTTTTTAAAAAATTCATGAATCATGTACAAAGGGTCTTCAATTGAATATGGAATTAGCCATCCCTAGGATACATTGATAGTTTCAGAATATTCTGAAACTTTCCTTTTGGTTGATCCTGGAATGCCAAGCTTCTCATATGGAGTGGGACTGTCCTGAAATTATTATTTTTTTGTTATTATTCTTTTTTTACCATGTTGGACCAGTCCTGTAGTAGATATTATGCACCAACTATTTAATTCCCTTGATGAGAATTTTTTTTTTTTTCAGTCAAGTGAGAAGGTAGGTGAATGTGACACCATGATATTGGCAAGAAATCTGAGTCAGTTGCCTTAGGCATTGCTTTTGCCCTTGGCTTGATACCCTCTGTCATTCTGGATGCTATCATTGCTTTTGCTTTGGTCACCGATATCAATGTGTGCCTCTTTTTTTTTTTTTTTTTTTGTTGCAATAGGAAATCCTCTTGGTTCTTATTACGGTTTCCCGATCAGTGACTATCATAGACAATATTATTTCCTTTCTGATAGAAGTTGATTCATGTCAATCATAATAAGAGCCTTGAATTTGATATAGAACTTATGTGTTCATTAGGGATAAGCTGAACACAATTTCATCCTTAACTGCAACGGCTTAGTAGATGTCATCGTTGTCGATCTTGTTATAGGTGTTTCCATGCTCTACATTGGTGACAACGGTGATGATGTTTCTTTGCATTTCAGTTCACATCTTCTTTCCCTTTATAAGATTCCCAAAACATGATTCAGACGATTCTCACTCCTTTATACGTAAACATGCTTCCATGTATGCCAATTCTATCTCACCCATTAGTGTCACTTGAGGAGGGGCAGACGTGCTGAGATGCATATGGACCATTTGCATGGTGTATACTACCCATCACTTAAGAGCGATGAAGCCTCCTTAAGTTCTGATTTGATGACCCAAAACGGACTGGTACCTCTACCCTTCACCACTTTTGCAGCAAATTTCTTAAGAAGTTTTTATTTTATTTTATTTTATTTTTATTTTTTTATGAACTTGCCTATCTGAAAAAGGGTGAAATGGCATCATGCACATTATATCCAGCTATTGTGGCACTCCTCCCCTTTGTCATGTCTTTTGAAGATTTTCCAAACCATTTGAAGACCTTAAATGATATTATTTAGTAGATTGTAAGTGCTTTGTCTTTCCCTTTGCCCTTACCACTCCACCTTTACTACCCAATGAATGTGTACGTCGAATAGTGTGTCGCTGCTCCATCATTTTGTTTTTGTTTTTTCTTTTATCTGAAATATATCTTCATCATGGTCTCCTTTTGTCTTCAAACTTTTCTCCTGGACAACATCTCCGTACACCATGACACGGTGTGGGAGATAATTTAGTTTCGAATGGTTAAGTCAAGTCGGTCTTCCTCCATTTGATTCAAAATTTCCTCACAGCCTTTTCATCTTCCCCAATTCACAAGCACGTCTCTTGGATTTTTTCTCTTCCTTCGTTAGCTTGTGTTTTACTGCAAACTACACTTTTGATTAGGGCATGAAAATGCACTCTAAACACGAGTTAATTATTTGCATTTGTTGATTTTTTTTAAGTTTATTGTTTTAAATTATTGAATTATTTAATAAGTGTGGTCCGTTGGAAGATTCAGTGTTTTTAGTGTATTTTCAGGTTTTGAATAAAACCATTTGAGTGCAATTCACGAGTTCTAGAACATATTTCAGTATTTCCACAATAACTTGAGCTGTAGATCTCGGATTGAGACAATTTTTGTGGCAGCTAAAAGCTAACTTGAAGGGCTACAATTCTCATATTCAGAGTTTCCTCAAATTCTGGAGTTAAAGTGCTCGAAATCATCCATCTTTGAAGACCATGAGTTCTGGAACATGCTTTAGTATTTTCACAATAACTTGAGCTGTAGACCTTGGATTGAAACAATTTTTTTGGCAGCGGAAAGCTAATTCGAAGGGCTACAATTCTCATGTTCAGAGTTTCCTCAAATTCTAGAGTTAAAGTGCTTGAAATTAGTCATCTTTAAAGACTATGAAATCTTGACAGATTTGAACAAAAAGGAAAATATGGAGGACAAAACACTCAGCCCTGCTCAGCCCAGCTCAGCTCATCTCAGCCCAGTCCTCCAACAGTGCTTTCCTTAA
>JAOXJP010017988.1:0-17441 GCA_025762735.1 Platanus orientalis | reverse complement strand
CTCAAGAGGGAAGTTAACGACTTCCTCTTGAGTTGTTTGATTTTCTTTCCCAACTCAACACTCTGAACAAAAATTTCATTGTAGGCCTCTTGGGCATCATAGACCTCCTCCTCTTCTTCACCATCTCCCTCATCTTCACTACTTGAGTCACTTGTGTCCAAAAGTGAACTCACAAGAGTGTCAAATGCCATGAAGGCTTTGACTTCTTGTGAGGGACCTTCCTCACTACTTTGTGACTCATTTTTTGATACTTCAGGATCATCATCCCAAGTTGTAGCCATAGCCTTGCCCTTTGGCTTAAACTTGTTCTTCTTATTGCCACAATCCTCGGTTATGTGTCATCTCCCTTTACACTCATAGCAAATGGGAGGATCCTTTAAGAAGTCATTCTTATTCTTATATCCAAGAGGGGATCTTCTCATTTATTTGTTCTTGAAGTAATCCCTTGAATTCTTTCTAAAAAACTTCTTGAACCTCTTAGCTACTAGAGCTAAGTCATCATCCAAATCTTAATTGGATTTGATCGGTTCTTCTACCTTAAGGGCAATTCCCTTCTTCTTGGTAGGTTCTTTGATTGCCGCTTCAAACATTTGAAGTGAGCCAATCAACTCCTCTAGTTTCATGGTATCTAGGTCTTTGCTTTCCTCTATGACTGTCACTTTAGGTCTAAACCTTTTAGGGAGTGACCTAAGTACTTTTTGGACCACTTTGGATTCTAGAATATCTTCACATAGACTCTTCATGACGTTCAGCAAGTTAGATAGCTTGGCAATGAACTGGGAGATTTTATTATCATCATCCATCCTAAGTGCTTCAAGTTGTATAGTGTACATTTGAAGCTTAGACATCTTTACGGCACTCGTACCCTCATGGGTGACTGAGAGGAGCTTTCATTCTTCCTTTGCAGTTTTTAGATAAGCTATCCTCCTAAACTCATCAGGGGTCAAACCACTTGCTATGGCATTCAAGGCCCTAAAGTTGAACTTGTGAGATTTCTGCTTTGGTGGGGGTCCACTCATTTCGTGGTTTGTCTGGTTGTATGTAACCATCAACTATTGCATTCTAAATTTTTGGATCAAATGCATTTAGAAAAATCTTCATGCGAGATTTTCAATAGCTGTAGTCACTTCCATTAAAAATGGAGATGTGCTAATGGACATACCACTCTCTTCTCTAGTCATTTAGAATTTTTGCTAAGATCTTACTCGGGTTGTTAAGACCTATGTGAGTAACCTATGCTCTAATACCAATTGAAATGTCTCTAAAGTTATCCTACAGGGGGTGAATAGGATATCAAACATATTCTACCCTTTCTTACCAATGTTGGGATTGATTTTAATCTTCTTAAGTGTGAGTGTGCAATAAGGTTCTTACTCAAGTATTTAAACAAACATATAGCAAAAAATAAGAGATATGAGCACAAAGAGAGAGAGACAAGCAATCACACACTCATTCCACAGCACAAGATTTATAGTGGTTCGGCACTAAGGCTTGCGTCTACTCTTCTAAAGCTCACTATGAGCTTAAGTATATTTTATTTAGATTATCACATACAACCTACATTAACATACAAAACCTAATTACTTACTCACAAGCAAGCTACACAACAACACTTGGTGACTCCGGTAAATGTGCACTACTTTCAGTGTCTCTGGTGGAAGCAAAGAAATAGAAGATGAATGAATATGCAAATGAATGCAAAATGAATAACAAGTATTAAAACTAAGATGGTTGACATTATTGTTCTTACCACATGTGGGAGTGCTCCTTGTTGAGCTGATTAGCTTATGCACCCACTTCTTCTTCAAGCTATGGCACTAAAGCTTTTTGAAGTAGGTCAACCACAAAGGGTTTTCCACAAGAGATAACCCAAACCACACTTCTCAAATAGATGTTAATTACAGTAAAGTTGAGAGAGAACCAAAAGAGATTTTCTTAAGAAACTTTTAAGCTTTGAGCTTAAGTAATGGAGGAAGAGGGTTTCTCACCCTTAGAGGCTCTTTTTAGTAAAGAAAATAACACTCTCTTAAATGCTTGAAGATGTGTCTTACCCTAATGGGAAACATTTCCTTTTATAGAGGATGAAAAAGGCTCACAATCCTTGGATTAGAATCCTTTTAAATAAGCAAGAGAAGTTGGCCATTAATTTAAAATGGAGTTTTGGTGGACTCCTAAAATATTCAACCATAATCGATCGTGGGGTTTGTGATCGATCATGAGGTCATTTTTTTAGACCTCCAAAATATGCTTAGGGGTGTCCTAGTAGTGTGGGCCCACTTTTAAGTCACAACCAATCCATGATCAATCATGGACTTTATGATCGATCATGGGGCTTTCAGGACCCATGCAATGATCGATCATAGAGAAGGGGCCTAGTCTTCGGGAGGCCCAAAACTCTATTTTTGATCGATCATGAGCTTTGTGATCAATCATAAACACTGAAATCTCCATACTTCACTTTTGTGATTGATCACAAACAGTGAAATTTGTATTTTCTTTATTTTGGGATTCTTGGGGGGTCAATATCCTCTTAGGATCATTTTGGGGTGTGGAAACACATCTTGGGTCATTCTACATGAACCCTATGAAGCTACATGCATGAATTTACCTTCTCATGTATTGGAGCCCGGCTTAAGTCTTGGTCTTCTAGGATTGACTATTGGAGCTTCTTCTACACCTTTACCCATGGATTTGACAAATGATTCCCTTGCATCAACACATTGGATTCCAGAAACTCTATATTTCTAACCATCATTTCTACTCAAGCTAGGTCAAAGCACTTTTCGTCTGTATTTAGCATGTGGAATGCCCTTAGGAACTCTCCCAAACTCATAATGCAGCAAGGTCAGGCTCATTTTCTTAATGTTTTCCCAACCTTCGAAAGACCATTTCACAAAATTAAGCAACAAAAGATGTCTAACAACCTAATTCTATCAGCCTTTAGGCAACTGCAAAAATTTTATCTCTCCAAGTGACCCTACTTCAAAAAATCCTTGATAACCACCCGGGAATCCAACAGTTAGTCTATCAGTTGTTGTAGTTTCGAGACTCCTTAAGCTTTAAATCTCCCAAACATGGCTCATGGAAGAGACCTACAGAAAATACGAGGGCATTTCCATTCAAGAATTCCTCGTCTACCCAAAAGGGTATCTTTGACACGGTTTCCTGCTCGAGCATCATAATTCAACATAGTCATAAGCTATGACTTACCTAGACTAAGGGCCATCTTCAATCTAAAGATTTCCATAATCAATTTTACCATCTGGCCCATCCAAAATTCATTTAAGAGTGTTTCAGGTTAATAAAACCCTGATTTCACCTCCTTGCCCTTATCGTAATTTGGTTCTGATTGGTCCATTGCGATCGGAATGTCCGCAACTTCTAGAGACTGAGTTTGTTACTTTATAAGCCCGATAGCTCCCAAGGATGGATTGCATAGTAAGAGGTCAAAATCCTCAAGTAATCATTGCACATTAATGAACCAAAACTTTAGGGTTTAGGTTCATCAATGGCATTTAATGCATTCACACCTTAAGGCTAAATTTGATAACCCTTGGATTATAATCTTTTTAGATGCACCCTCCATCACCCACCCTTGGATGTGAACCTTGAATTTCAAATCCCCATTGAACCACTTATCTCCCTCCAATGGTGTCATGCCCCGAAACCCATACTAGTAGGGTCATGAATTTTGGCACGTGACATTAACACATCACTTCACTTTTCATTCATTCATTCATTCTTAACCTATATAAATTTTTCACTTTCCTTTTTTTCTTTTCATTCATACACAGCAGAATAATACATTGATCACTTTTCAATAATCACATAATCAATCACATTCTCATAAGTCTGATCTATATAAAATCTCATAACTCATAAACCATAATCTCATAAATAATCCATAAACAATGCCTAGCATTCCCATTTAATTAAATAAATAGTATGACATAATCCAATCCATCAATTAAAATCAAATACCCAAAATCTCTAACTTATTACATCTCTTGAAATTTAAACTGAAATAATTGTACTAAATTAGAATAAAGTCTACAATCCAAATAACTGAAATAAACAAGTGTCCGATCTCTAATTGTTTCTATCTAGAACCGCTACTCTACGATCTCTTCATCATCTATGGTGTCAAATTAGGGTAAGTTTGACATACTTAGTAAGAAAACAATAAACTATGGAAATAGTAGATCAAGTCTTAGCACATTTTTAGAAACTAAATAGATACTTTTCTATTTACAATTTAATATTCATAACAGTTCATAAATAGATCTTATATATTACTATACATTTAATAAAAATTATAGTTTCATCTATAGAACAGAAATCAGTGATAACATATACATTTACATTTACAGAACGGAATGGATGAAATCATATTTTATATCATAGCTAGAACGAAACAGAACATAACATAACTGAACATATATCTGCTATTAAACCAAAACATATAACAGTTTGCACCATTTAAACCCCGGTGAGAAGGTCCAATTTATAGCATTTAAACCCAGCTGAGAAGGGTTATTAGTACCTCCTACGTGGTAAGTAATAAGAATCTATAACAATTCGCACCGATTATACCCAGGTGAGAAAGGTTCCATCAATAATTCCTCTTAATGGGCAAAATGGCTTTCTAACAGTACCTATCATTCTCTTACAGTTTTAATCAAATCATGTAGTTCATAGAAGCAACATATAACAATTCTTTATATTAACTTAAGTTAAAATAACATATAAGAACATGCTTAATCCAACTAGGCACAATTTATAGAACATGTTTTCAAAAATATCAAATCTGTCCAGAACAGTACTCTTCAGAATCTCTAATGGTTAGATGTAAAAATCAACACATTTTTTTTACAAAAATAAGATTTAAGATCACTAAGAATAAATCAAAGGTTTAGACATGTAACTTCTTGCAAATCAATAGATCATTATCTCTAAAATTATTTAGAATATCAAAATAATTCTTAAAATAACCATTACAATTTTGAGAATAAAATCATCTTTTAAAACTCTTGATTTTTCACTAAAAAACATAGTTCTATATGTATTAATAATACAAAATGGATTCAAAATCGATGATTTAACTCTTTAAAATCATATAGAATTGAAGATAAGTCACTTTTAAATCATATTCTTGTAAAATTATTTTATCTCTTTTAAAACCATGTTTTAAAACTTTAGGCAAAAGTAAATCAATGAATAACAATTCAAATCTGATTAAAAAACGATTAAAACCTCTGCAAAATAGAATCAATTGAGTTCTAAGAACTTAAAGAACAAAAACAAAACAATAGTTTAGTTGTATTCTTATTAAATAATTTTTTCTTTACAAAACAAGCTTTTAAGAATTTAAAACGATTCAAATCCGGAACAAAACAATCAAAATGTTATGCAAAACGAGATTAACAAGGCTTTAGGAACCTATGAAATTAAAACAAAACAATAGTTTACATGTATTCTTACCTCTTGGTGTGCAAAAATTGTTTTTAGCTTTATTCTTTTGAAAAAAAAAAACCAAATTTACAAATTTCTTTAAAAAATCATTTTTTTTATAATAGAAGAGAAAAAGTTGAGGGAAATTAGAGAAAAAAAAAAGAAAAGAAAAAGAAAGTGAGAGAGAAACAAAAGAAGAATTAGAGAAGAACAAGGAAAGCTCACCATTTCCCCTTTGCTCCAACCCTTGGAAAGGCATCACCTTCACCTTATCTCTTCCATAGTTAGGTTAGGTATATAATTAGGTCAGTTCTTCCATTCATACACTTCTAATATAAGCCATGTTAAGCTCCAACAATCCTCTTAATAGAGGCTACATAGCATAGACAAAACTTGTTTACATAGTACGTGGGAAAGACGCGGATTTTGGTCTAGAAGATCAAACCCGTTTCTCCTCTACTTTTTTCTCCTCTCTGTCAAGAGGAATGAAAAATAGAGCAGAGGGACAAGATACAGATAGAGAGAGAACACAAATAAAGGAATGAGAAATTCACGGAATTCCAAGACCCAAGTGGGTGGATTTTCTTTATATTTTAATGGGCAATGGCTCTTCTACGGGCTATTACCTCTTTCAATAGAAGATCAAATTCAACCTGAGTTGAGATTTTGACAAGTTGAGACAAGATTTTGGGTCCCTCTCATAAATGAATTGTCATTGTTTATCATTCTTTAAACTATTTTATGTTCGTATGTGCGTAACTAATTAATTACTTAATTAGATATAAATTCATTTGAATGATTTAGGGGAGGTTTTATAAACTATATGCTTAACATATACATCATTGTATCAAGTCATTTGCTTATTGTATACATAACTAAGTGTAGTGGAATATTTTTACTAATCAATAATCCTATAATGCAACGAAAATAAGAGCAACCACTACAAAACTAACCAAAGGATTCACATATTTAATATCAAAGGTAAAGGCTTCCTACAAGCTCACAATATAGTATCAAGCCTCATCTACAAGGGGTACAACTCCAAATGGAAACATATATATATCTCCCAAGACCAATGTCTAGAATATAAAATGTAAATGGTCTAGTCGCTCAATCCATCTCTTCCTCCACATCCCATGCGGCCCATGTGGCACCTTGACCTCCAAGTCTCAATTTGTAAGGTGGTGTCAATTTAGGTAAGATTGATAGGATCATCAAGAAGGTATACAATTTATGTAGTACAAAAGAGAGGTCAAAGTAAACACAATAGTAGATAAGATGAATCAAGATAGAGTAAGGAATCGAAATGTGTATGTAAGTGCCATAAGAGTGTTATACATATACCCTTACTATGATTCAAAGTATATCTATGATTCAAAATAACCATAAGGGTCCAAATAAAACCAAACTAAAACATGCATATGCTATATGCTAACCCACAAAGGGTCTCCACTAAATACCAAATCCAACTACAAATAACCCATGTAGGGTTTTCAACAAATCCAAAACCGTATGTAAATAAACCCATGTAGGGCCTCTGACGAATACTCAAAATCGAATGCAAAATAACTCATGTAGGTCTCTGATGAGGCTGTCAATTGGGTTGGGCTGGCCCGAAGCCCGACATGTCTAGCCCAAAAAATTATCGAGTTGGGCTAACCTAATTTCGAGTTGGGTTGAGTTTAGGCCAAACTTTTAGGGCTAAAGTTTTATTCGGGTCGAGTTTGGTCAAGCTTAAGTTCAACCCGAGGCCCAGCCTGAACTAGTTAGCAAATAATAATTTTATTTATATGGTGATAATAGGTCCATATTTTTATTTTATTCTTTTTGGATCCATATATTTTTAACAAATTTACTATCAGCAAATAGTTCAAGTGTCAACTGTTAAAAAAAACCTCATATAATATGTATTTAGGGGCAATTATGGGCCTAAATCAATCTAAAAATTAAGAAAAGAGTTTTAATTCAGGTAGCCTAAACTCGGCCCAAAGCCCGTTGTTTTAAAATGGGCTAAGTTTAGGCTAAATTTTTAAGCTTGAAGTTTTATTTGAGCCAAGTTTGGGCTAGGGTAAAACATTTCAGGTTGAGTTTGGGCAGACCTCAGCATAGCCCAATTGACAACCCTAGTCTCTGACAAATCCAAAACCTAATGCAAATAAACCCATGTAAGATCTTTGACAAATACTGAAACCAAAAAAAAAAACTCATATTGGGTTTTTGAAAATTCCAAATCATGTAACCTATATTGGGTCTCTGACAAATTCAAAACAAAATGTTGGGTCACTAGAGCCATCTACACCTATTAATGTGACCTAGTGATTAAGTGCCTCAAGGGGGTCATTTAGACCAATGGGCACTATAGTCGTCTTCACCTATTAATGTGACATAGTGATTGGGTACTTGAATAAGGTTATTTAGATTGATGGGCACTATGGCCGTTTTCACTTATTAATGTGACCCAATGATTGGGTACCTAAATAAGGTCATTTAAACCACTGAAAACTATGACTGTCTTCACCTATTGAAATGACCCAGTGATTAGGTACCTGAATATGATCATTAAACCGATGGGAACTATGACTATCTTCACCTATTGATATGACTTGGTGATTGGTACATGAAGAAACACTGGGCAACTAGTGCCCCTTCACCTATTGAAGTGACCTGGTGGCAGGGTACCTAAGGAATTACTAGACAACTAAAACCCATTTGCCTATTGATGTGATCCAGTGGCATTGTACTTGAGGAATCATTGGGCAATTGGTGCCCCTATGATGATTGATGTGACCCAATGACAGGGTACCTGAGAATCATTGGACAATTGGTGCCCCTTCACCTATTGATATGACCTGGAAGCAAGGTACCTAAAGGTCATAAAGACCAACCCACACAGAGGTCTCTGGGCCCAAAAGGGCAATTCCCACATAGGGGTATCATATCAAATCCAAATGTCCAAAACCAAATTATTAAATCCATGCTTATGTAAAATAATGTAACTACTACATAAGTATGTTATATAAAAGATATTCGTATGTCCAATCTAATAAAGAGTCTAAGACCAAAGATGTCAATCTCTTGTATGAAGTCAAAACCAAAACAAATGAGGATGTTTAGCTCAAAACTAAGAACATATAGAAACCTTTATGTTCCAAACACAACCAAGGTGAAACCACATAGGTTATATGTTTTGAAACTCATGTAGGAAATCCAGATGCTCCATGAAAGATACCAAAGTAAACAATGAGATAAGCAATATGTTCATGCTTTCAAAACTCTCGATGGATGCAAAGTCTAATGTAAAACACAAAAATTCTAAGATTCTAACATGAGAATCAATAGAATTTGCAAAAATCAACGTGGGTTAACATGAAGTATAGAAAATCTACCAAAATGAGCAATAGAGCTTGTGCAAAGAATTTAGAGGCATGCTTAAAGACTTGTAAATCATAGAAAACTAATCATATGGTAGTAGAGCAAATAGGTAGAGATCATGAATTTAGGGATTCAAAGGGGAAATCCAAATTACACCACATGTAATATATCTTTACCATTCAAACCATAAGAATCCAACTCCAATACCTTCCCTAATAGAATAGAGATTACCAAACTTGCTCATCAAGGCACCAAGATCATGTAATTAGGATCATTTCCACACAAAAAAAAACTCACCAAGATAGAGTAAGAAAGCATTCCAATCAAGCTCAAAACCAAAGAAAATAGGATCCAAAATCAAATCCATAGATATCAAACCACAAATCTTCACAACATAGAATAAGAATCTCATTTCTATGAACTTAAAAGAGGAAATGTGTGCATAAAATGTATATCCACTCACAAATTGCTCTTAATCCTTTGTTCCAAGAGGATCTTCCTCTTAAACTTGTTTCCCTTTCGAAATCCTTCCTTCCTTTGAGATTAAATCAAGAAGCTTAATCAAAATCTTTGGATCCAATTAGTTTTTTATTGGAAAGCTAGGAACTAAGTAAATACTAAGCTAAAACTTGAGTTCTTGAGCATACCTTGGAGAAGAAATTCTCTTCTCTTTTCCCAGTTTTCCTTCTCTCTCTATAAGATTTTATCTAATATTCTCAAGTCTAAATTGGGCAGAAAGGGCTTTAATTTTGTCTTAAACGAATCTAATGCTCAAAAGTGGCATTTCCCATAAAAAAATTGTTCTGTAACCGTTTTTAGCGCTCTAACATCCACTTTTGAGTGCTCGAATTACAAGGTTTGAGTGCTAGCTCGAACACAAATCTTCAAGCGCTTGAATATAGAGATTATTCTATTTTTTTGATTGAGTGTTCAAACATGGCTCTCGAACACTCGAATTTTGCCAGATTTGAACTTCTAGCTATTTTTTGTTCTTCTTGAGTTATAGTGTCCTCCATGGTCCATGGGCTTTCTTGGTTCCTCCTAAACCATCAAGTGTGGTAATTTAGGTGACCAATTAGCTGCATTCCACATCATTAATCTATTTCCCATCTATCAACATGTAGGAATGTGGGGGGTGTTACAATATCATTGTAGTTGATGTTGTCACTATGGGAGACAAGAAAAAAAAAATACTAGAGTAGTTATGAGTCATCCATGGCCATCTTCACCTCCAATCCTAAGCATCGGTGATTTGCATCATGAAAAGTGCAAAACTTTCACTTGATTGAGCCTCTCAATCATCGTTATGACAAAAGATGTTTTATAGTCATCACATCAAATATGCCATTCAACCGAGAGGCAACTCACCCAACCAAGGTCGTCCCTTCTCCACTCGTTTTAAGAGAACTCTCTTGGCGTCTGATGCGTATTCTAGTATTGGCTCTATGTGTGTATAACCTTCCAGATCTCATCTTGGGAAATGGCTTATGTAGATTCCCTCTCTTACTTTCTTGTGATGTCGGCAATCATAAAGACTATGGCATAGCAGCTTGCCCAGATGCCCACTTCCATCTCCAAGTTAATAAAGATGGTTAAGAGAAGGACCTTCAAATCACCAACGTGCTGAATAAATTGGGAGTAGCAAAACTATCCTATTTTATTAAGCCTCAATACTTCACACCGACCGAATCCACAAGCGGATCCATACAATTGGAGAAACAGGACCAAACAATCTCACAATATGTGAAATACCTATCAAGCCTTTATTATTTTTCTTTCTGTACAATAGCTATAAATCATGATCGCAGATACAATCCCCACTCAGTATAGGGTGTACCACAGTCATCCCTATCATATGCCAAGCCATACATTTGAAGGCATTACTTGTATTGCAGATGCCAAGTTTGAAGAGGGTTGTTACTAAAAACTAGCCATTGATCAATAATGTTGAAGAACATTTTGCATATGCCAAGTTGTACTTAAAGGATATGATAATTCTGAAAACATGTCCTGTTTTTATCCCCTCTTTCAAGAACACCGTATCTTGTGAAGAGAAAGAAGTCTAAAGCTCTACAACTAAGGTCCTCTATACTTCAAAGTTCTAGAGCAACCAAAGGAACTACAAATCTTCATCATCAGTGATTTCTACACCAATGATGGCATATCCTACAATTATGTAGTCAATCCCTATTTTGCTTTACATGACTAAATCACATCGAAAAAAGGAGATCCATCAGTCAAAGCTACGCCCATAAAACAAACATACTCTTATTAAGGCTAATCTTGAGGCATTGCATGAAGACTTGTTTTTCTGGACCTTACCCTCTCCAACATAATGGTTTCCAAATATCCTCGTGGAGAATTTGTGAAAAGAACCCCATTTACGTCCACCTCATCTGAAGTAAGCAACAACATTTCTTATCCAGTTGAGTGATGACCATAATGGTGGAATGATACCATCATTTGTAAGCTTTCTAAAAATATTGAATAGGAGAAAGGAGAGCCACGTCAATTGGTTAAACTTCCTCCTCCAAAGACAAGAAACATATTACATAAATAACTGCAATATAATGCAAATTACACATGGTTGTTGAGAAGATCTGCCAAGTTGGCATTGGATACATCCCACCTGGAGCCATGAGCAAAGAAGTCAGCTATAGCATTCTTTTGCTCTCATTCGGATTGGCAAGCCAACTCTATGTGTTTGATCCATTAGAGGGCAAACCACCATACCCACTCAGCTGTGACAGAGATCGGTATTTACTCATTGTGGTTCATAGTTTAATAATGGCAAGCCCAAATTAAAATTGAGCATTCAAAGACAGCAAACATGAGGCAGATCTCATTATGACCAAAGAAAGCAATGACTTTTAGGGAAAAGTTCATTTTGTGATGACTTTTAAGGGCATAAAATCTATATGTTAGACTTTTGTCGTATATGTTGATCTTATTTAGAATTTCCATCTAGTTGTAACCGTTTCTTATAGGATGAAAATATTTATCTTGTTGGCATAAGTTTTTTCTCAATATGTACTTATGATAACCAACTACTTTTATGCTTTTCTATAGTTGGATTAACTTCTTTTATAAGTCAATGTCATTGGTCTTATCTATAATTACCATCCACAATGCATAGGTTACAACTAATACTTCAATTGTTATTGATATACTATTATTATTATTTGACAAGTAATAAATTTAGATTAATGCAATAGTATTATTAGTAGTAGTAGTATTTTGAGGGATGGTTAGATTACATGAAATAGGTATTCTTACTTTTCTAGAAGATACAATGTTTGCTAGCTACTTTGTGGTTAGGTTTTATTATAACATTTTTCATCTCACTTTTGCGGACTTATCATTTGGACTGGGGATTAGCCCCTCTTGAAGATGATCATCCTTGCACTTGATGATAAACTTGTGTATATTCTCGTCGGCCAAATATCCTTTAAGTATCCTTTCTTATTTAGGTGTCCATCTTATAGTGATTCCCTTATTTTTTTTACTATCTATATTCATTCTTTTTAAGTCTCATTTTTTCTTCTCATACAATTGAAAATGGTTACAATATGTTCTTCAAACATAGCAATTGATTTTAAAACATCATCAAACAAATCCAAATTCCATGAACCCTCCACTTGGTCCTTAGCTGAAGTTAACGCCATATGATGTGCCACATTGTTACACCTCCTTGGAACATAGGAAATTACAGTTTTTGCATTTAGGAGGCTCCCACAGGCTTGAATATCATTTACAATTCTCCATGGTGGTTTTGCTTCTTTGTCCAATAAAAGCTTGGTTACCAATTGGCAATCTCCTCCAATAATAGAACTATTTGCTTCAAGTTTCACTGCAAGCTTTAAACTAAGAAGAAATCCCCATGCTTTTGTTTCCTCCACTGTGCCTCCAACAATGATTTTGGATGAACCTTCAACAAGTGTACCCATTTGATCTCTAGCAATGGCCGTTGCCTCTCCAATTGGTCTTGTAGCTCCATCCACATTTATTTTGATGTAACCTTATGGTGGAGGTGACCAAGGAAGAGACGTGTTGTCATTGTTTTGATTGGACTTAGATCTTGTATTGGGTTCGTCTCTAGTTCTATTATGGGTAGCATTTTGGACCATTAAGCATTCTGGATGCTTTGCGGATGATGTTGTTGAAAGAGGTAGCTTGTTGAAGATTTCATCATTTCTAGCTTTCCATATGAACCATATAATTAGTGCACCCATGTTAAAGACATAAGTATCAGGCAATAAAATGCACCAGTCCTCTAACCACTCCTTAAAAGATCTTCTTCTTTCTCTAGTTCTTAGCCCCAAAGGGGAGCCAAACCAGACTGACTGTGAAAATTCACAGTTGAAGAATAGATGATCAACTGTTTCCCTTTCTTTTTCACAACAATGGCATAAAGGATCAATCAAACTAATAAACTTGGAGAGATTCTATTTTAGAACAACAACATTATGTAAGCATCTTCAAATAAATATTACGACACGTGGATGAATGCTTTTGAGTTTCCATAATGCCTTGAAAATTTTGGCGGAAATGTCACCCAACTTTGTGGAAGAAGATGCCTTCCTCTTGGTAAATTGAGTGTATGCTGATTTAGTTGAAAATTTACCTAAGGGGGTGAGTGTCCAAATTAGATTGTCATTGGCATGCATCTCCACTGTAGACATTAGCGTTCGGGAGGGGTTCGGATGCCCCAGCCTGCCCATGGTTTCCAGGTCCACTCTTCGGTGCCTAAGGCCGGTGCGTGAGAGATTGCTAACCCTTTTATAAGAAGGTTAGGCTTTTCTTGGAGTCGCCACCAACTCGGGGTTAACCGATGGAGTTGGACATCGGTTCTCCTCTTCACCCGAAGAGGAGAAGTGTAGACCCGGGGTTCTAGGGGTTTGACTCTTTGTACTGGTCTGAGTTCCTGAGATTTATGGTAGATTATTTGTTACATTTGGGGAAGGTGTTAGGCACCCCAAATACCCGCCCTTTTAGGACAGCTTCTCTCATTCATACATGTTTTAAATTATGCTAAAATCTATGCTTGTTAAATGTAAAGTTATTAGTCTGAACCACCCCGTGGTGTGATTATTACAGTTGCACCTGAGACATAGTCTCAAGCTGCCTACATACCCTATCTTATGGTTCATGTGTTCCTAGGGTTTTGTCGGGATCAAACTATATGTAGTTCTAGGGGTTTGTTGTATGTGCCAATCTCGGTAGTCAAGTACGTCTGACTGTGAGAGTGATGTATGGTAGATTTATTTTAGATTATTTGTATACTTATAGAGTACTCCACACTACTACAAACTATAGACGAGTTAGCTAAAAGGGGTCAAGATTATGTTGTACCAAGATGCATGGTTTAGAGAACCTAATTGGGCTATGGCCAAATCTCAGGGTCTTTGGGTCAAGCACCATTGCGACATGACCCTAAGATAAGGTAAAGACCGTAAAAGGTCAGGACGGGTTGAAATGTAGTGAATAGGTAGGTTGACTCGACCCGGTCATGCTGACATAACAGCCACTACTCAGGTGTTGTCTCCTAGGTAAAGTTTGGGCATCTTATACACTTGAAAATCATAAGCGTATAGTCAACCGTACTACGATAATTGGGAAAGCTGAAAAAGAAATTTTTAATAAAGGTATTCTAAAGTATGTCTTTGGAATGGATTGGTTTGAGCTTGGGTTTCATTTGGCTTTCACAGGTCTAATACCTGAAATTCATCCTGACGCTTGTAAACAGGGCCCACAGAGGTGCCTAAGCACGTGGATGAATCTCAAGATGTTAGTTGCCTATATATAAACTTTAGAAAATGTCAGGGTTCACTGGGGTGGGTCCCAGATCCCAACACCTGAATTTCTCTAATGCTTACATTCTCTGTCAACACCTGAGTTTTAACTGATTAAAAATCATGTGTTGGTTTTGGACACTATGTACTCTGGGAGGCATATCTCTCTCCACAAAATTCAGAATTGAGCGTGGTTAGTCAATTCAGAACGCTGAGAGAGAGATATTTCCAACCATATATAATAAGCCTATACTTTCTTAATGCCAATTTTCCCAACGGACGCTTGATTAGGTTGTTAATGCCTATTTTTTAGGATTTGGACAGTTCGCACTTTGGAGAGCATATCTCTCTAAAAAAAATCAAATTTGGGTGTGGTTGGTCAATTTGGAAAGCTAAGAAAGAGAAATTTTCAACCATATATAATAAGCCTATACTTGGTCTAACACTAGATTGACATACGCCAATTTTCCCAACACCTATGACCAAATTCCAACAACCATTTTTCAGTCATTTGGACCCCTTAGGGGTCTTAAAAAATTCTAAAATTTGGCATGCTAGCAGGCAGTACATATATGAACAACATATAAAAAATTTAGCTCAAGATCATGCTTAGAAAATTCACAGTAAAATCAGCAAATATTCCCTAAAATTGGGTCTTAAAAGACCCATTTTTTAGAGTCTGTTTAGGGGGCCATTTGAAGGCCTTCCACAATATTAAAAATTACCAAATTAAATATAGAACTATCTATATATGTCAATTAGAACATAGTAAAAATTTGGCTCAAGAGGCCTTACAAAAAAATTAAACAAAATTTGGCAATAACACTGGTTGAAAATAAGAGCAAGATAGAGGTTTATTGATTCTCTACCTTGTACCCGATTTTAAGCTGGGCTCAAGCATAAATTGGGTAGCATAATAGTTACTAAATTGCATGAATTGAAGTCTAGAACTTGAAATGAGGTAGGGGTTAGGCTTACTTTGTCAAGGGTTGGGTAGATTAAGGCTTTCTTCTTCCTTTTCTTTTTCTTTTCTTCTTTGATTTGGGGGTTTTTTGTGCCAACCCTTGTGAGCACGAAATTGGGGCTATTTATAGCCCCAAATTGGTTGATCCAATGGTTGAGAATGGGATAGAGATGAAGGGATTGGAGGGCCAGGATGATCCTTATCTTAGATGGGGTGGAAGGCTAGGATTTGATCTAAAATCTAAGTGGTGGAGGGATAGGATTTCACCCTTGTGGGTAAGGGGTGTAGGGTTGAGATTAGTTTGGATGCGAAGGGATGGAGGGTGAGAATGAGTTCTGTTTGTTTGGCATGGATTGGTGAGGTGGAAGGGAGCATGGGAGATGCCCTTTGGGAAAACCCCATTTGCTCACCATTTTCAAGGGTGGAAAGGTTGGATGCTAGATAGGGGGGCTGAGTGGTACTCTAGGGATTTGAAACTCAAGATGGGGATCTAAAGGATGTGGGTGAGAGAGAGAATCAAAAGATTCTAATCCAAAGGGTGAGAGAGGTTAGCTAAAAATGAAATTGCATTAAATGCAAAATATCTCATTTTTGACTAATATCTGAATAAGATCTGGATTTTTTATTTTTCGAACCCTATCGCTGCCGTCACCCCGTGTGAGCTCCCGTGCTCGGATGTTGGCTCAGTCCGTATCATTTTCAAATGTCTGAGATGCTCTGGTCGCACCGGTTCAGTCAGAACCAAATTACGAAAAAGGTAAGGGGGTTAAATCAGGATTTTTTGGCCAAAAAAGCTCTCAAATGCAATGTTGAAGGGCAAAATGGTCAAATTGAACTTAGGGGGACCCAAGGGTAGATGTTCCCAGGTCCAGGTGATTCACAGCTTCTAATCGTGCAGGATTACAGTATCCGAGCAAGAAATTAGGTCAAAAACCATTTTTCGAGCTGTTGGGCTGATTTGTACAGGGGATGTTGCTGGTTCCTCTGTAAGATGCCGCTTTGGGCCATATTTGGAGGGTTTGAAGTTGGAAGAGTCTCGAAGCCATGAAGACTGACAAATTGGATGCCAGATTCCCGGGTAGTCATCGGGAGTCTTCCGAAGCAGAGTCGCTTGACCAAATCAGGTCTCTGTAGTCGCCTGAAGTTGAGCGGGATTGAATGGTAAATCATTCCATGAATCAGGGGTTTGTGAAATGCTTTATTGAAGACAGGGAAGATTCTGAGAACATAGCCCTGACGTTATTGCATTATAAGTCCGACAGAGCCTCTGCGGGCATTTCTCGGGCCAAATACAGGAGAAACGCACTTTTTCAAGATTTGAGCATAAATGATTGCTGAGGCCACAGATTTTCTACAAGTTAGCATGAATTTGATAGTCTCGCGGCCTTGAATTTACAGTGATATGGCCACTAACTATCTGAATTTCTGATTTCCGGTGCGCTCCCAAGAGTCGTTCGAGCACCCGATTTTTAGACCTGATTTTTCATGATTTTTGAAGTATTTGAGGGAATCTTGGCAGACAGATTTTACGGAAGCCCTGGCTCCTTAGACAACTTTTTAAAGGCCTTGCAATTATGAAGAAATGGACACCGGCTAATCCTGATTCTGATGCCTGGAGAGCAATCTAGCTCTAAAAGAGTAAAAAGTGAAAAAAGAGTTTTTCGACCTTTTACTGAAGATTTGAGATTTTACATAGGCTCGAGACTTCGAACTTTACATCTTAGACCTGAAGATTTGGAGCTAAGGCCGAGGCCGAGGCCGAGGCATGGCCACTGATTTTTCTGAATTCGGAGATCGGATGAATCTCTAAGGGTTTTGCAAGGGTCATTTCTTGGTTAGGGTTATCACAGATTGAGAGATTG
>JAOXJP010017980.1:0-17441 GCA_025762735.1 Platanus orientalis | reverse complement strand
AGTTTGGCACTATTGGCTTAATTACATGGACACAAAATGTTGTACCCTCCCCTTAAAATATCCTAAACTCCTAATTACCATGAACATCTTCCCTTGGCCTTCCTTCCTTGATAATTCTTGGGCTTGGGCTTCCAAATAGGATAGGTGTTCTCCAAAAATTGCAAGGCTGTTGCATCAATCTTGGTGAGGTATTTTGAAAATCTCTACACAACTAACTTAGATGATAGGCCAAGAGTTGAAGGTATTGAGTGAGAATTCATCACATGAGAGCATGCAGAGTTGCTCAAGAGGAGTTTTGAGGAGGGAGAGATTAAAGCGGATGTGTTTGAATTAGAAGGGGACAACTGACAAGGATCCTGTCCAGATGGTTTCTTACTAGGCTTTTTCCTAGAATGTTGGGAGATGGTTATGGATGAGCTGGTGAGGATCTTCGAGGAACTTTTTTGAGAGAGGGAGGTCAATAAGAGAATGAATGCAACCAATTTTTACCTCAATTTTAAGAAAGGTGGAGAGCCATGTCTTAAGGATTTCAGACTAGTTATTTTTAAAACCCTTGCAAGAATAATAAGGGAGGTGTTTGATAAAGGTGTCTTTCCTACCCAAGAAACTTTTGTAAAAGACAAGACATATTTTAGATGAGATTCTAATAGCTAATGAGTGTAATGGAGATGTGGACATCTTCTTGGTGTGTGGGGTGTGAGGTAAGAAGATGTAGAGGTATGGTGATAAAGGAATGGTATAAGATTGAATTTCGAAAAAAGCATATGATAACATGGATTGGAAGTTACTTGATCAGGTTTTGGATAGGATGGATTTCAGTTTTAAATGGAGAAAATGGATTAATGGATGTATATTGATAGCCCATATATGGAATGGTGCTTATGGAAGGAAGCAATGCCAGAATTTTTGAAGGGACGAAGTTTTCTCTGCAGAAGATTCAAGATCAAGTTATTGCCTTTTGTATTGATGGGTGGGATTGTCTTCTCTATTCCATGGAGTGAAGTTCCATGACTGGGTCTTCAGTTGGAAGGATCTCGTATGCTCGGCTATTTGATACTTTGAGGGGGTGTCTTTTTTGTAGTGTGTTGTTGTGTGGCTTTTTCAATAAATTCTTTGCTTATATATATATTGAGAAAAATTATTTATTATTGTTGTGAGATACGTTATATATTTAAAATCAGCATTGTCAAACTTGTAGTTATACTACTTGTCAATATTCAAAGCCCCAATAAAGCGATCAAGGAATTTGGGAGGATAATGGATTTCTTATGGGAGCCATGAGATACAGAGATGGATCATCTTATAAACTGGGAAGAAGTGTGCAAACCCAATGGTGAAGGTAGGTTGGGACTAGGGGGATTGAGTGAAAGGAATATTGCTCTTGGAAGGGAAAGGGAAATGACTGTGGAGATTCTAAGGGAACCAACTGTTGTTTCGATTCTTTGAAAAACTTTAGTTTTGGATTAATTTTCATAACAAATCTAGATTATAAACATAATTTCTCCCATGATGACCATATGAAATATTAGGATTTAATCAAGGAAGACTAAGAAGAATACTTCAGTGGCTAAACCAGATATAAGACGATGATCTGACCCGGTCTCTAAAATATGCTTACCTGCTCTAGAGCTCTTCGTACTTCTCTCAGCCTCAGAAAAGTTACAAGACCCATTCTGAATGTGAGTTACTCTATTTATATAGTTTTTGAGAAACCAAAGTAACCCTAGGGGGTGTGGGATCCTTATGGGATTCTTATCCTTAGGTTGTGGGGCCTAGTATCTTTAATTAAGTCAAACTACAATAAGGATAATTAATCTTTTATTAATTACAAACTAGCACACCACTAATTGCAATAATTCATGTTACATGCAACTGACCTAACAAAGTAGTACTTGATATTGAAAGATGCCAACAGGACTTCCTTTGAGAATGAAGTGGCCAGAAGAAGGATTGTCATGTGAAATAGGAGATGGTTGTGAAGTTTAAAGAGAAAGGTGGTCTGGGTTTGGGCAAAATTAAGGAGAGAAACATGACACTGTTAGGAAAGTGGCTTTGGAAGTTTTGCTCAGAACAAGGGAGCTTTTGACAATCCATCATCCTAGTAAATACAGGTCTGATGTCAATGGGTGAGACTGCAACCAAGTTCTTCCTCGTTCCCACTTCTTGTGCTGGAAACATATTACTCATGTGAGAGCCCCTCCTTCTAACCCCATACTTGTTTTGTCCTTGGCAATGACAGAAAAATCTGGTTTGGAAGGATCTCTAGTGGGGTGAGTCCACACTTGATGTGGCTTACACGCCTGTGTTTCGCATTTCCTTATACAAAAATGCTAAGGTGGTGGAGGTCCTTTCCCAAAGCCCAAATGGTCTCAATTGGAATCTTCCTTTCACCCGAGACCCGTATGATTGGGAGATCTCCCTTATGGGAAATCTCATGGAGAAGACGAAGGTGATACCCGTATTTGGTCCCCCTCATCTGATGGTGTCTTCTCGTCAAAATCATTCTTGTCTATGTCTTGCCTTCCCATGTCCTGGTCTATAATATTTGGTATACAACAGCACCGCCTAGGGTTAAGGCATTCTCTTGGATTTTCTTCCTAGGCAGGCATAATACATTGGATGTGTTGTAGGGAAGGAGGCTTTTGATGTCTCTCTCCCCCTCAATTTGCCCCCTCTACATGATGGATGCTGAATTTGGGGCCCATATTTTCATTCATTGTGTTTATTCCATGATAATTTGGAACTCCTTTAGAAGGCCTCTATCTCTCCATATTGCATTGCCAGATTCAATGGAAGCCCTATTCTTTCAATGGGGTTATGGGGTAAAAGGAGTTTGAGATAGGATGTTCTCCAAAGTTATCCTTTTGAGTGTGGTGTGGGGTATTTGGAAGGAAAGAAATAGGAGGGTGTTTGAAGACAAAAAGAGGAATGCATGAGAGGTTTTTGATTCAATTGTTTGTGAGATATGCTCTTGGGTCCTCGTGAAGGAGTTCCAGGATGTTTCAATGGAT
The DNA here is from genome assembly GCA_025762735.1 of Platanus orientalis. Taxonomy (NCBI): domain Eukaryota; kingdom Viridiplantae; phylum Streptophyta; class Magnoliopsida; order Proteales; family Platanaceae; genus Platanus; species Platanus orientalis. Next base: position 14,430 of record JAOXJP010017980.1, on the reverse strand, counting down.
GGATATGGTTTGGGATTGAGTCTCTTGCTTATTGGGGCATTGTACTTCCAAGCAGGATACATCATTGGTTTAGATTTCCCCATCCAATGGCATGCTAAAAGTTAATTTCAATGGAGCTTCCTTTGGTAATCCAGGGTCGGCAGGGTATGGGTGTATGTTGTGGGTTTCCTTTGGCCATATTCTTTGAATCAAAGGTGGATTTATTGGGATTAGAGATGCCATTTTCATGGTGATCATGGGGCTATTGGAAGGGTTATGGCTTTTAAAGGCAAAGGGGTTGAGGGACTGTATTGTGGTAGGGGATTCTTTGTCTATCATCTCTTGGGGGAGGGGAAATCGGTACGAGTCATGTAGGTTCCACCATTTTATTGCTGAGGTTAGGACCATATTGAAGGATATAGATGCTGATTTGCAATATCCCTAATCTTAAAATGCTTTGGTCTACAAAATTTCCAAGTGGAGTGTTGGGCAGCATCACTTGTTTGAAGGGGATAACATGCTGGATTGTTGATGTAGTTCTTCCTATTTTGTTTTGAGTTATTTATGCAGCTATTTGGTTGCTTTGTATGCTTATTTTTCTTTTCTCTTATACAATTTTTCATTATTTAAAAAATATATATTACAACTGACCTCTCAAAGATAAGAAATTAACAATGAGACAATTCCTTACAGATATTTCACAAATATGTCATTTTACTACATAATATTCCATAATGACCCTCAGGATGCTAAAATAATCACTATCTAACCCCTTTGGTCATTTGAAAATTATCATTAGGAACTTAATGAATCAATTGGACATTTAAAAACATTTCTTTGATAAAATATTTTTCAAAATTAAATATATCTATTATAATAGAAATTTGAAAACATTTGACAAACATTTTATTAAGAACCACTAACACCAGATTTTCATGTCCAATTAAATCACATATTTCATAAACTGAATATTCTCCCATATAAGGGTAGTGGATTCCTTATTGGAAATTTGCATCATCTCAAGTATCATGTAGGCTATCCAAACTACCCATGATGTAGCCTCCAATTAGACATCACTGGTTGGTAGCTAACGACAACGAACATGACAACTTATAGACATACAAACTCCTTAGATTTAAGGACGAGTCTGTAAATATGAACAACACTTATCCTGACAGTGATGTTTTACCAAGTGTATTTATAATGGATCTCTTTAATGCATTTATATAATACACCTACATGCAAGCGTAGAGTTTCACTCCAGTGACTGAGATTATATTACTCCATCATATGACAGCTCTACATGTAGTAGCCCTATAAGTGATGTGTCCAGCATCACCCATAGTTGTAAAGTTTCAGGTCTACAAGAACTAGAATATTAGATCTCTCTACACGTTCCAATGTGTCTGACACCCTACTATTTTACCTGAGGACTACCTATCTAATCTTCTAAGATCAAATAATTACCCATATTAAGATACAAATGCAGGTGATGATGGAATAAAAAGTTATTATTAATTTAAATAAATAATCAAATATGTCTATATTTTATGTGAATGACTTTGTTAGGACACATATTTCTAACACCAACAACTTATGGTACTTGGTAATTAAGGAAAATGGGTTACACATGAATGGCTGGATTAGGTTTTAGGAGGATTCGGTGGGGAGAACTAATCTTGAATTCCCTAGACTAGTCTATATCCAGTCACAAAGGGCACCCCATTTCCATGTGTGCTTCTCTCAATCCAGTATTTTTGGGACTTTGGTTTCTCCAAAAACCTTGGAGATCATGAGATGATGAGATCCTTTAGCCACTTCTCTCTTTGACTACCCGAAAGAAATATACTTATCCTTAAATGAGATCAACATGAGGATTTGGACCTTAGAAATCAATGGGATGTACTTGTTCTTCAAGATCACATGCAGAGGAAACCAACATACGAGATCTTTCCTTCACAAGTTGACTAGAAAGTCGGCTGTCCCTTCTAAAACCAAGGCCTTTGGTTGGGAGGTATCCCATAAGAGGTTATGATTCAAAGAAAGAAGTGGAAACTTTCTTCTCCATGTTTGTATCTTGTATCTGGCAGGCGAAGAATCTGTGAGTTCTTTTGCATTGTGGCTTTGTTTTTGGTATGTGGAACCATTTCTTCACCTTGTTTGTGGTGTACTGGGTGAAAGCTGGAAACATAGAGGAGTTATTATGGAGCTATCATAGTCCACCTGATCCAGCCAATGTGATGAGACTCTTGTACCTGCCTCCCCATAATAGGACACGATACAAGATCGGTATTTTTTGGGTTTTTTTAGTAGTTTAGGTGGATTTTCTTTTTGTAATAAGGCCCTTTTGTGGCCAGAGGGTATTTGTAATTCTTTAGGTCATAGGGAGTTGGATGTAATAAACAAAAAAATTGCTTTGTAGTTGGGATTTTAAGTGGGGCACAATTAGGCACTATTGTTGAATTATTTGACTGTTAAAAACAGCCAAATATGGGTCCCACACATGTGTTGGTTGTACAGCTACATGGGATTCCTTTTGGATTGTTGAAAAATCAAGAGTGGGGCCCATTTTCTAGATTTTGGAGATATTTGGAGATCTCTTGTGCGGCCCAATTCTAGCCATAGTTGTTGGCTTAGAGTCTTCATAAGTTAGGTGTATTTTTTTTAGCAAGATTCTTTTGTTTTAGATTAGGGAGTTTCTTCTATTTAAGGTTCTAGAATATAGAGATTTTATTTTTCTTTTATTCTAGTTGTAAGCCTATTTAAAGGGGTCCATATGAAATAAATCAATGAAGAATATGTATTGAAAGTGCACGTGGGTGTGTGATTAGTGGGTTGTAACTCATGCTCTCCTTCTAGGGTAGAGTCATGGACTCCCCTCCTATCTTCTCTCCTTTCCTCTCCTCTCCCACGAGTGGGAGTAAATTCTTTCCCCTCTCTTCTCTCTTCTTCCCTCTTCTTTCTCCTTTCTTGTTCTCTTCTTTTTGAACCTCAATATTGTTACTGGTTTTCTGGTTACTTTCCTTAACACTAAGACAACAACCTTGCATATATAACTCCACAAATTAAATCAATTCCAAATTCAATGAGAGTTGGAAAAGTGGTGCATCTTAGACCCAAGATTCACCCTACCTGAGCACAAAATTTTCTGATGCATGGCCAGGGGTATTTTGCTAATTTCACACAACTGCACAGATTTTCCAGAATTTGAATTTTGGTTTTCTTTCTTCTTTCAATTTGTGGTTTCCCTAGACATATCCTACATCAGCACCATTCATGAAGAGGGGCAAGTTTTTGTGGAGGTGCTTCATAATGGCAGTGTTTTGGGGGAGTTGGGAGAAGAGTAAAATCAGTAATGCCAATCACAGTGTGAGTGGTGCAGTGGTTTTCTGCTACCAACATCTTTTCAAGCACCCAGATTGATAATATAGTGACGGTCTGGTATGAGGTTGCACATACTTCTGCGACCATGGAGCACTATATCTACCTTTGGTCTTCCCTGCCATTGGACACTATCAAACTCAACTTTGATGGTGGTTCAATGGGGAATCCAAGACCTTCAGGAATAGGAGGAATATTTCGGAATGAACATGACCTTATTATCTACTTGTATAGTCCTTTTGAGTCCCCGTTGGAGTTGGAGATGCTACTTGGGCAGAAGCTATGTGATGCAGGATGCATATACATTCAACTGCAACTAGAGATCAGAGGTATTACACAGCAATGAAATCAAAGAAACCAGATTCCTACTCTTAGTTCAAGTACACTTTAAGCTCAATTAAGATGATAAATTAATAATTCAACTCTAGACTAAGAATAGAATCAGATAAAGAAAAAAACAAGAAGTGGATTTAATGCAAATAACATTAACTTTTGTTCAAACTATAGAAATTAGTAAACATTCAATAAAGAAACAGTCTAGAGGATCACAAAATAATAAGAGTTTGGCTTGGGGATATTGATATCACAGTGGATTCTTGGGTAGAATTTTTTGGTTTCAGATGTCTGGGAAAACAGCAAGGTTTTGAATAGGGACTTAGGACTAAAACAATGGGTAACAAAGGGTCCTGTAGGGTTAAGTTGGAACAGAAACAAGGAGTTCAAACAGGTTCTGTTTTGGGTTAGTATAGCAGGGTAAAGAGTTGGGATTTTATGGTCTCGTGACTCGTTAGGACACTGGTTGATTTGTAGTGGTAATAGGGTAGATCAGCAGAGTATTGTAGAGCTGTTGGGAGGGTTAATCAGGTTGGGTTCAAACATTGAATGAACAAAGGGTTTAAACAGGTTCTGTTATGGGATAAAACAGCATGGAAATTATGGGGGGTTATGGGGTTAGAATGGAACAGGACACAAGATGACTGGGGACACATTATGGGATTAGAACTGCAGGCATGTGTGAGGCTAAAGGTGCTGGATAGGTCCAGATCAGATGAGTAAAACCGTGTGTACCTTAGCACTGATAAGTCTTGATAATAATCCCACAAGCAGTGGTGCTTCAGATCAGCATCTCATGTAATACAATCAATACAGCTTGATAGTTTAACACCTTATGGACAATCAGATGATCAATTCCAGCAGCTGCAAGTTTCTATGATTAGAGATCTTCAGCAGAAATCACAGAACCACAAGAATACCACAAATCTGATGCTGCCGCAGGTATTAGATCCAGGAGATCTCCTTCCAGAAATCAGAAAACCCACAGGAACATCATACTAGAACTGCCGCAGGGTTTAGTTAGGAATAGATTTCTCATTTCTAATCAAAATTTGAAGAAGTACGAACTCTCAAGGTGCCGCAAGTCTATGGTTTTTGATTTTAGTGATTTCTTTTCATGAAATCACATAGGATAAAGGGTAGGAGAGGGTTTCACGGGTATGGTCTTTGGTAAAGATAGGGTTTTGATGAGAAAAATTAAAAGGGAATGACAGGAATGTCTGTCCAATGAATGGGTTTTGGTGAAGGAGAATTAGGGTTTTTGAGGGAAAATTAAGAAGAAAGGTGGAGAAGGTGGGTGTTGCAGGTTGGGCAGCAAGTAACACACATACACACACAAATAAAGAGATAAACAAGTACCTTGTGGAGAAATCTCTTCACCACAACCTAAGAAATCCTTATCTAGGGTTCAAGTTTGTCCCAAAACTTGAAGAAGAAGCCAATCCAAACTTGGGAGACAAGAAACTAGAATTTTATTCAATCTTTCATAATCAAAACAAGTGGGGGAGGGCCTTCTCTTATAGCTCATGATTGGCACTCCTTTCCCCCTTATAATTCGAATTCAAACTAAAGAAATAAGAAACATGCTAATTTTAGAAACTTTAAACTTCTGACTAATCTCCCTATTACAGCTAAACTCTAAAATATAAAATAATTGCAACTAAGGACCTCAAATCTAAAATAATAATGTAGCAACCCTCAAACTGACTAATGACAAAATAACAAAAGAAAAAAAAAGAGCACATGCTGCCAAAAATTGGTCCACGTGACCACACAAAAAAACAAGGCACTAGGAAGGCTCCAAATCAGCTCCAGCCATGGCCTTTGTGGCTCCTTCACATCTCTACTTGATCCAAATGGTAAGAGGACCTCTCCTACACTGATTGGTCCTGAGTCTGCCATGTTGGGTGATGTCCTCATCACCATGTTACATTTACACGAGTTGAGATTGGCCTGCATCCAGGGTTATAGAAATGTGGTGGTGGAAGTTGATTCTTCAGTCTATCTTAGGTGGTTCCTTGATTCCAGGAGAGGCTCATGGAGGTAGTCACATTTCTTGAGAGAGCTAAGTGCCTTGTCATCCAGTTTGAACACCTTGTTCATCAGGACCCCAAGGTATGCTAATGAGATTGCCAACTCATTAGCAAGGGGTGGAATCTTGAAGAGCTGTATGTGGGGCAGTCATTGCCAGAGTGGTGCTTTAAATAGGTATTTTTCTTTTCCTTTCTTCTTTTTCTGGGGTTGAATTATTACTTATTACAGATCTATATATTGTACTCTTTTCTCAATAAATTTATTGTTATTCGTAAAAAAAGAATATTATGCTGTCAAATTCAGTGGCATGTTCTTTAGATTTTGGATGTTTATATGCTGCGGTCTCTGTTCATCTCTAGTCACTGAAAGCTAATACTGACTGTTTGGGGTCCAAAATATTTCTGGGGACCCCCCTTTTTCCCCAGAGACTAGCTATATAATGATGTGTAAAGCAGATGCTCATGTGGCTTTGCTATAGAAGACCCAAGATGAGATAATTAGTTAGAAAATGATTATTGAATCCAACCGCTCTTCACTGATTCTGAAATTGTTTGCCATTTCATATTATTGGAACTCTGTTAATGCTTTAACTAGAAATGGATTAATTGTTCCCCATATTTCCCATTGAACATTATTAAGGATGACTCTGGAATGAATTAAATTATTACTACTAGTGATTTTATTCATTTGATTATTTGCCTACTTGTTTAAGGTGTTTTGAGTGGGATCAATTTGGAAGTTCCCCCACTTCAAGAAATTAAGCATTACTTCTCCCTGTATTTCCTGATCCCGGGAGAGTACACACTGGTAGCTGCTGCTGTGATTGATAATGCCAATGATGTCCTCAAGGCTCGTGCAAGAGCTGATTCACCTGATGAGCCAATCTTCTGTCGTGGACCTCCTTTCCATGTCCGTGTTATTGGGAACACATAATTAGTTTCTCTGCCCCTATTTTTGTATTAGCAACTCATATTGTATCAGATGACTGCTGGCCGAAGGAGACCAAGAAGTTATGATGCTGGCCAAAGGAGACCAAGAGGGCTGGGACAATCTCCTGTTTCTGATGGATGCAGTTCTGCCAATACTTCTGATTATGTATTACTCAAGAACTTTTGGAGTCTGTAAATGTGGATGGCACCCAAATGGAATATGCGATTCAATTAGTCAGTGATTTGTGTCTTAGCTTTATGAGACTGATTTAGAGAGAAGTCGTAGATGCTAGTGTCAAGAGGAGGGAGAATTTTTTCTCTCTTCTTGTTGGAGTGCCTGTAATTCATAGTCTGCTTATTGGTGTGGTTTCTTTGTGTATAACTCTCATCATTTCGGTAACTTTTTTTATGGTAAATAAATTATGAAAGTGATTACTTTCTATAATTGTAGTATTGGGATACATGGTGCACATTTTACGGGTCCCACCCTTCAAATTGGGATCCACATCTTACGGTTGAGTTGGATGATTGCAAATTTGCAACAATCTGATTCAGATTCATTTTGTGTGTTCCTTGGATTTCGACTATTGAAGGGTGCCAATTGGATAGGTATAAATCCAATCAGGTTCAATCTTGACCCCAAAGGTGGGACCTATCAAATGGTGGGGCCCCATATTTGTCCGTGCCCAGTGACGCCCGATATTATATATAATCTTCGACTTTTAAGATTACATGTTGTTGTCCGTGCCAATTGGTGCCTCTTTTTGGCCACCTATTTTTTGAATGGAACTCTTTTTTGACGTTTTTACCTTGTACACCCCACGTGTCCTATGGTGCAATCACATAGTGGTCACATCAATTTGGGTCAAATGTCATAGACAGTTCTTATGGCTATGAATGTGGATGTTGAAATACATCTCTGTTACATAATCCATTTCATGTGGCACTTATAATATTTAGCTCTCTTGAAACTTTATTTTTTGATTTAATAATTTATAAATTAAATTAATGACATCATTTCATAAACTTAACATATATGACTATCAAACATATTTTGATAGATAAATGGCTACATGTTAAATTGCATGACTACTTTTATCCTATATTTTATGGTAAATAGAATTTCTGTGAACAAACTTTATGAAATATTCTATATATGTATAGGTATATAACTTTTATTATATATTTATTAGTTTTAAAATGTTATCAGCTTTAATATTTAATAAATAAACATTAAATAACATTATTTAGTGCAAAGAATTAAATGGGAATTGTTTTTATGTTCAAAAGTTATCAAGCTAAAAATTATAGAAAAACAATGGATTCTGGGTGGGTTTCATCTCAAACTTAAAGTCTATGTCGAAAGAATCAACACCATAACTGGGGTGTTGGGAGGGGTGCATCTAAAACAGAACCTTTGGCTTTTTTGCACAAAGTGGCTGCTCACAACACTGGAACCTGTTTTTTCACGCTAACAGCCCAAGCCACTGCCATTGCACCAAAGCAATGACCCTCTTATGCTAATATAAGTTAAATATTTGCAAAATTAGTGAATCCAATGAATTTTTGGTAAAATTTTGGAACCTCTATATTTTCTTTATATTTTGTTTCTCCACCTCTATAAGTATGGAAATTTTGCTAAATTTTATCTACACTCGACCATTTTGAAACACCTTAAAATAAAATATATAATCACAATTGCATTAGTTACATAGAAATAATCAATTTTTCTACACTACATTATCATATCATACATGTCAAGATATTAGTAGTGTATGTAAATATGAACTAAAAACAGGTAATCGATAATTTTACAAATATCTCATCTCACTAAGAAACTATAACTTCACTTACAATTATATATAGTATTAACCTAACCAGAAGAGTTGTTACTCTCTTTGGGCTTTACAAAAATTATACTAAGTTCACTACATAATAAGAGGTGAGGCCTATTAATGACAATATGACTTTTCCCATACTCTTGTCCATGCTTTTGTTATTTATATTTAATTATTTTTTGAGTAAATGGGAATTCATTGATGTTGGTTTAAAATATAGTTTACTAAAAACGTCTACAACAAAAATATACACAACCTCTAATAAGATTGAAATAGTGGAATAATATAAAGAGAAAACTGTTGTTAGATTCTTTGAAAAACTTTAATTTTGATTAATTTTTATAAAAAATCAAATTATGAACATGATTTCTCCCATGATCACCATATGAAGTACTAGGATTTAAATTAAGGATGATCAAGAAGAATACCTCTACATTTGAACCGAATACAAGATGATGATCCGCCACAGTCTCCAAAGTATCCACATCTGTTCTAGAGTTCTCTGCACTTCTCACTAGTTTAGAAAAATTGCGTAATCCAACCTCAAAGTGGTTAACTCTCTTTATAGAGTTTTTGAGATGCCAAAATAACCTTAGGAGGTGTGGAATCCTTATATGATTCTTATCCTTAGGTTGAAGGGCCCAATATTCTTAATTATGTCAAACCACGTTAATGATATTTTATTTATCTTTTAATAATTACAAACTAGTACACCACTAATTGCAACAATCCTCGTTATATATTGCAACTGACCTCCCAAAGATAAACAATTAACAATGAAGTCCTTCATTTCAAATATTTCACTAATATGTCATTCCACTACATAATATTCTTTAATGAGCTTCAGGATAATAAAATAATCATTGTTTAACCCCTTTGGTCATTAGAACATTATCATTTGAAACTTAATGAGTTTATTGGAGTTCTAAAACATTTTTCAATAAAATATTTTTAAAATAAATTTATATACATAATAAATTAATTTTGAAATCATTTGATAAATCTTATAAAAAATCACTGGTCATAATTTTTTATTTCAATCAAATCACATATGTCCTAAACTGAATATTCTCTTACTTAAGGGTAGTGGATTCCTTGTTGGGCATTTGTATCATCTCAAGTATCATGTAGGCTATCCAAACTATCCATGATATAGCCTCTAATTAGGTATCATTGGTTGGTAGCTCAAATAACAAACATGATAGCTTAGAGAAATATAAACCCCTTGGGTCTAAGGATGAGTCTGTAAATATGAATAACACTTATCCTGAAAATGATATTTTACCAAGTGTGTTTACAATGGATTCCTCTAATACATTTATATAATGCACCGCATGCAATCTTAGAGCCTCACTTTAATGAATGAGATTACATCACTCCATCATATAGCAACTCTACATGTAACAGCCTTATAAGTGATGAGTCCAACATCACCCATAGTTGTAAAGTTTCAAGTCCATAAGAATTGGATTATTAGAGCTTTTCACACATTCCAATGTGTCTGATCTCCTACTACGTTAAGTAAGGACTACATATCTCATCCCATGAGATCAAATTATTACCTATATTAAGAAATAAACACAGGTAATGTGGAATAAAAGGTTCTTATTAATTTAATAAACAATTAAACATGTTTATATTTTATGTGCATGGCTTTGTCAAGACACATTTCCAATAAGAAAAAGTTCTTATCTTAGCATCAATTTGATTGTAGACAAAAGTTCAAGATCGTTCTCTCAAGTCATTCATAGATTTACAAATTTTTGGCTAAAAAAATGACAAGATATCTTCAAGTTTCATTTATAACTCATTACCAAACCATTTGGGGTTCTTCTCTATTTACAGAGTAGCGAAACCTTACTCAAAAGTCCCCTAATGACTCTTTTCCAACGCTAAAAAAATAAAGCAGTTGTGAATTTTTACGAGCTGAAAATTTATTTTTTTGCACCTCTCAATTAATCCAAGCACTTTGGATCGATCACACATCTTGATCAATCCAAATCTGCCTAATTGATTGAGGCTTTAGCTGATATAGCCAATTCTCGATTGATCGAACTCAATATAAACCAAATTAAACACCGCCTAATCAATATAAACCAAAGTTGGATTGATCCAGCTATTTTGATCAATAAAAACCCCTTAATCAATCCAAATTCTCCAGTTTCTGAATTTTTAACTTATTTAAAACCAATTCTGAGTGAACATTCTCTAAAGCTTCGAGTAAGTCAATCTAAACTAACATAGGTCATTTTGGCTAGGTCTTACCCACTTGTACCACTTACCAACTTTTTCACTTGAATTTACCTTTATGGCTCAGAGTTGGCTTTGAGATGGAGCTTGAGACGTCTTTGCATGTTTGACTTTGTCAACTTCATGTCTCCACACTTGTGGTCTTTCTTTATCCAACTTCATGAGATGTGTCTTCATGAGCTCTTTCCAAACTTAGACTTATATGACTCATTGAATATTACTAGATTATAGACATATAAGATTTACATTTGATCACAACTTCCATCATGTACTATACATTTGGAATGAAATTGACAATTAACAAATTTTACGTTAACAGATATAACATCTCATACCATTACTAAGCACATCTAGCATTTCATATTATAATTTAGTAGAACATATCATAGTATATATAACTTAGTATTTCTAACATCTCATGTTATTATTAAGTTAATCATATATAACTAGCATCGCATGCCATACAACATTTTATAAACATATATTCCATTTAAACCATCTTAACTTTTCATCTCATACATTAAACATCATATCATCACATGTATTAACTATCACATGATCACATTAACACATATAATTATCACATAATTATATATATACACATGTTGATTATCACATTATCATATTTATATATATTGATCATCACATGATAATATTAATTTTGTAACTATATATGGTATCAAACTTTAGCTCCTATTGCCATTAAGGTCTTCAATCACATTGGTAAGACCTCATGTATCACATACATCTAAATAATTCTAAAATACCATATAAATAAATTATATAATCTTAATTGTGAATTTCATAATTGATATTTTGTTGTGTAGCTGGGTTCACAAGTGATGTAGGATATCAATCATATCCTATTTGGGTTTTAATGAAACGAGTTTCAATGTTTTTTGTTTAATCGAGTCTATCTTAGTTAAACAAAGTGTTTTTCACGAAATCCATAGGCCATGAAGTGGGTCAGGTTCGGATCTATGACATGAGAATGACCTACCATGAACCTGTTTTTCATAATAGAGAGATCAACGAGTTTGGAGTGGGACATTAACCCTCTTATTTATTCACATATCATTTTCCATGTAAATTTATTTTCTTATCATTTCAAGTCCATTTAAAATAATGATCACATTGCAACGGAATAATAATAACAAAGGTAATCTAAAATCCAATGTAGCGAAAATAAAAATAACATCATGTCCATCCAAAAATATCTCATAACCATCCAAAATAAAATTGCCTAAACCCGCCCACACAGTATATACAATTTTTACCCACGAAGAAGCCCATCTCAAATAAATAAAGTACTACAAGTACTACATCTCTTATACATAAACTAAAACTAAAATAAAATATATTGTCATTGGGCCTGAAAGCTCCCTTCATAAACTCCTCCGCATCCTAAGGCGCAATCCAACCTATGCACCTACACATCTACGGGTGGTGCCAATTGGGGAAAGCTTAACGGATTTAGCAGGAGGGTATGCAATTGGTAAAACACAAAAAGGAAGCCAAAGATAATCATAGTAGCAAATAGGTAGAATCAAGATAACTAAGGAATTGAAGTAGAAATAAGAGTACATCAAATTTACTAAACATGTATCCCTACTATGAAATGAGTATGCATGTCATAAGATAACCATAAGAGAGTCCAAAGTGAGCTAAATTGAATCCTGCATATACCACGTGCTATATGCTACATACTAAGTACTATATGCACATGCCCAACAGTAATGTGTCACGTGTAAATCACAATAGTGTCTTATCACATAACATATCAAAGTGTAAATAAACCATGCAAGGTCTCTGACAAAACAAATCATATATGTAAACCATAAAAGGTCTCCGATAAAGAATGTCATATATAAGCCATATAAGGTCTTTGACAAAACAAATCACATAACTTATATATAGGTCTTTGACATAGCATATCCTATAAACCATATAAGGTCTTCGATTAATAACCCACCTCCGTAAGGGTGGAATATACTAGCCTCAAAATGCTCTCATATAACCCGATGAGTGGGGCATACACATCTCCAAATACTCGCATACAACTGTACGAGTGGGGCATACACATCTCTAAATGCTCGCATACAATCCTACGAGTGGGGTATACACATCTCTGAATGCTCACATACAGCCCTATAAGTGAGACATACACATCTCTGAATACTCACATACAACCCTATGAGTGAGTTATACATTTTTACGAATGGTTGCATACCACCCTACGAGTGGGGCATACACATCTCTAAATGCTTGCACACTGCCCTACGAGTGGGGCATCACAAGTGCTCGCATATCACCCTACGAGTGGGGCATCATAAGTGCTCACATATTATCTTACGAGTGGGGCATCATAAGTACTCGCATATCGCCTTACAAGTGGGGCATCCACAAGTTCCATATTATTCCCCAGGACCAGGGTAGTCATCTAAAATTCTCTAAGACAAGGGTGCCAAATAAATCCGTAGGTCAAAGAAGCGATAAACCAAACCCATGTTTTTTTTAAAGTAATGTAGTCACTATATAAATATATTATTTGTAAAAATATCTACATAATCTATCGCATGAAGAGTCTAAAGAATAAAATAGTAAATCACATGAAATGTGTCAAATGCCAACAAGCAAGTGAAGATGCTTAACCCAAATCTATGGACATATGAGAATGCTCATAGGTGTAAAATCACTTTATGCCAAAATTCCTTAAAGGTTAAAACCCAAGTATCTCAAGTTCTTTAAAACTCATGTATAAATATAAGTAAAATTCCTTTGAAAACATCAAAGTAAACCATGCCAAGGATAACCTACTCATGACACCAAAAGCCTCCCAAATGATACAAAACCCAAGGTACTTACAAATGAATTCTAAGATCCTAGTATATGAATCCATAGAACATCATAAATTTGTTATAGGTCAACATATATTTGAAAGAATTTATCAAAATGAATAATAAGCTTATGTAAGGAATCCAAAGGCATCCAAGGAACATGTAAATAGTAAATAAAATTTGTAAGAAACATTTTATTAAACATGTAGAGTGCAAGAATTAAGGAACTCAAAAGAAATCAAAGGGTAAACTTAATCTTCACCACAAAAAACCTTTCCAATCCCTATAACCCATATAAATCAAACTCCCAAACTCCTTCAGATATATTAAAGACCGTTCTAACTATCCCACAAAACTCCATTCACAATATCACATCTCCATAACCCAAGAACATCATGGAAACCAATAAGAAAATACTAACCAACATGCTCATACCAAGGAAACGTGATCCATCTCTGAGAAGTCAACATTAACAAAAGAAAATAGAGATGAATCCACCAAAATATACTCATAAACACCAAATCTAAGATCTTAAAAAAGAAAAGTGTGCATAGACAATATATATAACTCACATAATCTATGAAACCAAGGTTTCACATAAGGTAATAATCATACTCATAAGGAATAAAGGAAAAACCACCAAATCTAAGATCATTTTGTACAAATCTAAGATCCTAAGAAATGAGAGTGAGCATAAAATGTATATCCACTTAAAAACCATTCTCATAGAGATTAAAATCCACAAATATTAGTGCACATAGAATGAAATCATATTTCTATGAACCTAGGAAGGAAAAGTACAGTATAAACAACATATCCACGCACCAAATGCTCAAATCTGTAATGTAC
>JAOXJP010017969.1:0-17443 GCA_025762735.1 Platanus orientalis | reverse complement strand
TCCCACTACTTGGGGAAACAGAATAGCATTAGCTTCCCAAACGAGCTTCACAAGAAGCAAACTTCCCACCTTGTACCAAGCTTAATTGCAACTATGCTTTAAACCAAGGCTACAGATAAACAGAATGAGCTGAAATTTAAGAGGTGAATCGGTATACGGGTAAGGAACCAACCCACAAAATTTAGATTAAACAAATAAGTAAAAGTTTGTAAAAAGGCCAAAACTTAGGTCTGTCCTGCTAAATTCCAGCGTACAAAATTTAGCGAACTCAGTCCAATAAGTGTAGGAAAATCAGTAAGATAGAAATTGGAACTTTAGAGCTTTAAGAGAGACTTATCTTGTATTCGTGTGATGTATTTGTTATATTCTTGCAGTTGATGCTTGATTGATATGTGAAGAAGTAGAAGAAGAGAAGAGGATAAAACCTATAGTAGTTCCAAACCACAATAGGGTTGAGACCTCTAAGGTGTCCCTAGAGTCCAACTGTGGAAGGTATTAATAAAGTGCAACTTTAGCTCAAAATCCTTTACAAAGCAAAAGCTTTAATTCTTATAAATCATAACCATTCTCTATTCAATTCATTAGGGTATAAGCCTTTTAAAACAAATTACAACAAATTCCCAAAATAAAAACTAATATTTTCTAGTTGCTAAAAAACAACCCTAATAAAACCATAAAGACAACTTGACCTAGTTAGGGATAAATTAGTAACAACTCCTTTTCTTTGTTAAACTTTAAAATGAATCTACTAAAAAAAAACAATATTCCTGTCACATACTGATACCCCCTCAATAATTTAATCATAACTTTCTTTATCGATAAAAAAAGGTTCATAACTTTTTCAAATCACACCGGATTTGCGAAATCTTGGTCTTCTTTGAAATGTAACTGAATAGCCTTTTTAAAGGGGGAAGACTTATTCTTATAAAGGCATCCTTGGTGAGTATTCCCACTCACTATTTATCCCTATTAGTGGTGTTGGCTACAGTTAGCGGATACAACTGGATTTTCTTTGGTGGGGGGGATGATAGGGGGCTACACTTGGTGGCTTGGGAGAGGTAAAGGGGGGACAGGGTTATGAAGATTGCAATCTATGAATTAGGTCTTGTTATGTAATGACCCTAGCGATTTGGTCAGGAGGAGGGGAGTTTATGCAGGCAAGTGGTGGCTACTAATTTTTTGGCTCTTTGGATGGTTGGGTATGGGATCCCATGGTTTCTTGGGGATCCTATGGTGATAGCCCATGGAAAGGAATCATGAACCATCTCAACATGTTCAAAAGTGGTCTTGCTTATAAGGTCGGAGACGAGGGAGGATGTATGGTGTGGGGAGAAGCCTCTAAAGCAGGATTTTCTAGATGTTTTTGCCATGGCAATGGATCCTAATGTGGCAGTGGTGTCATATATGTCGATCCATGGTAGGGAGGTAGTGTAATAGTTGGCCCTTAGACGAACAACGTTTGATTGGGAGATTCCGAAGGTGGCACATTTTTTTTTGGCTTGGTTGCATGGTTCTCAGGTTTGTTTGGGGCAAGAGGACCGCGGGGTGTAGATGAAAGGAACCTGGGTGGGGGGGGGGACGGGATCAATTTACGGTTAGGTTATGTTATGATCATATGGCCGATGCTATGGAGGTGCCGGGTCCTTTGAGCGCATTGTGGTATAATGCGGTCCCCCTTAAGGCCCAATTCTTCTTGTGGATAACTGATGCAGGATATAGTTTTGATACCAAATTTGATGTAGTACAAAGAGAAGATACCAAAATTGATACAGGATATTTCCAAGGCCCTCAAATAAATTTCAAATTAAAGTACGTAAGCAAATAAATCAAGAATAGAGGTTTGAAACAAACAAGTAGCCACAAAAATTTAAGACTTAGAAAATAAAATCATAGAAAGAAGATGAGTTAGAACAGAAAAAAAGGAGAAAATAGAAGAAAAGAACCTAAAATGGTATTTCTGTAATTTTGGATGGAAAATCCAAAAATTACCAAAATGCTCCTCTGGTGCATTAGAACAACAACAACAAACAGCCTTATCCCTCTGGTGCATTAGAAAATTTTGAAATATTTATGATAGTTTCTAACGTGTTCAATGGCTATGTAGTTAAAATTTCATTAAATTCCAACAAGAAATGATGAGTTAAATCACAAAATTTTTGAAACTTGAAAGTGCATTAATGGAGATTTTCAGTATTTGCACATGAAATATGAGAAAAGAATAAGAAGAATAATGATAGAAAGAAGAATAAGAGGGTAGTATAGAAAGAAATAGAAAGTTAAGATGACACTAAGAGAGAGAAAGAGAAAAAATAGGGATACACCTCGAATAAAAAACCTTCTAAAACATGACTTTCCAAAAGTCTAAACTATTAAAAATTAAGATTTTCTTTAACTCAATTTTCTAAAAACACTATTCCCACACCTTTTGACAACCCTTTAGTAATTTGGTCATAAGTTTTCCAAATCACGTCGGATTTGCGCAATCTTGGTCTCGTTGGATTGGTAATTGAATAACCTATCTAATGACACCAAAATTAGACCAAAAAAAAAAAAAAAATCAAGTTTTGACTATAAAAAACTTGGGTCAAAAGTGAAAAATGAGATTGCAGCTGAAACCCAAAAAAACTAAACTAACCATGGCACTAGTGGTTTTATTACAAGATTACCCACCCCTGGATAATTCTAATAAATCCCACATAATGTGTACACTTAAATCTAGCTCTCTTGTGTGGGGGCACATACATAAGTCACATAATGTTGTCTAGATTAGTGGTGGCTTGGGACAAGATTTCAACAATGCACATGTTGTGGAGAAAAAGGTCTATATTTTCCTAGCATATACCTTCTTTGCGATCAGAATGTGGAGTCGACTTCCCATCTTCTCTTACACTGCCCCTTCACTTGGGAAACATGGTGCAGAATCGCTAAGGATTTCGGCGTTACTTTTACAACCCCCTTGAGTCGTATCTTCTTCAAGGATGGAGGGTGTTTGTTTTTAGTAGCATCGGGAAGAGGATTTGGAAGCTGGTTCTTGCAGTAGTTTGTTGGGTAGTATGGTGGGAGAGAAATAATCGGGTTTTCAAGGGTCATTCGGAGCCAGTAATTCAAGTTTATAGAAGGGCCAAAGATTTGATTATTTTCTGAGTTAGAAGATGTAAAGGGTATGAGGGTCTTCTAAATGGGGCTTTGGTTAGGGACTGACCCAATTCCATTTGGGCTGCATTGGTATGGCTGAATGCTTGTCTTAGGGGTTTTGTCCCTTCCTCTGTCCTTGCTCTCAGGGATCTCTCATCTCCCTCTGTTCTGTTATTTTTTGTTGTTTAGCAATAAAGTTAGTTTCTTTCATAAAAATAAAATAAAAAAAATTTCTAAAGACATCAAAACCTGCTGAAAGGGCATGTTTTGACCTTGGAAAATTTAGGCTAAAAGAAGTTATATGATTACAACTCAAAATAAATAAAACCTAGTATCCTAAAACATAATTCTAAGTGGACCCCACTAGATCATCCATGATCATCTAATTTTTTCTTATTTTTTATGGATGTTCCACATCATGGTCTTTGTCACATATGTGGATTTGCGGGAACTAGAATTGGATGCTGAATGAAGCAGTTCTAAAAGAGCTTTGAGATTGGAGTCCATTATTTAAGTTCCATCCATTTGGCACTAATGTGATAATATGTAGCCTCTGCCACCAAACTCTAGTCCAACATATGGAAATCTTGATTTATTTATTTTTTGATAAATAATGAGGAATTTTATTGATAAGAAGGAATGTACAAAGAAGCTGGAACACCACAACCCTAATCTTGGGCACAAAGGCAATCAAGGCCCAACTTCACATTACACTGCACTACAGAGCCTATGCACATATTAACTCTGGAGACCCTTTGCTTGGCTAGACTATCAGCTAGGTAGCTGGCCAATCTAAGCATCCACTGGAACAAGATATTCATGGACGATGCCGAAGATCAAGAATATCTACTGAAATTAGATAATCATCATGAAACTGTTCTCCCACTATTGGGCCAGACTAGAACTAAGGAGCTTTCTTCCTTTATTACCAATCTTTCTAGACCAAGAGAATGTATATGTTTGAGTTCATGAAGAAGACCCAAAATCTTTGGTTTAACGGAGTCTCCATTGCCAAATGCTAATAGGGCCTGAAAGTGTGTAATTGCACCTGAGCTGTTCTAAGAGCTTGAGCTTTACCATTGCCCGAAGGGCCTGGCTTCCCAACTAAACATCCATTAAATTGAGTTTGACAGAGTTCATTTTAGGTGGGATACACAGCCAATAAACTGTTGAAGGGGATGGAGATGATCAGGAAACCTTAAACCAATGCCTCACTATAGAGTTGGTGGGGTACACCTCTGAATAGATCAACTGTGGTAACCCAGTGAGCAACTTTGATGCTAATCTAGTCAATTACTTTCTGGGTAGAATGAAAACTTGAAAGGTTCTTGAGTTTTTCTCTTCCCAGTGCTCCATAAGTTTGCCATTAGAATGCACCACCACATATATTTACCCCTATTGCCAGACGGCGTAAAGTGCAGCACCACAATAAGTTAATGATGTTCATAGTGTAAACCTATTATACTCCAAAGAGATTCAGAAAGTGGCACCAGATTCTCATTGCAAGTTTGCAGTGTATGGGTGGTTAATTGATTCGCCGTATGCTATGCACATGAGATGAATATGGGGAGAAGAATTCATTTTTCTCCATCTCCATTGGATTATTTAACATGTGTCAATCTTTTTTCATGCCACCTCCTGGCCAAAGCTCTTGCATTTTGAGGGAATAGAGAAATTCCATAGAGCTTTGTGTGAATAGAAGCATTGTTTTGATCAGTATAGGCTGGAGGGGTAGATAGAACCGCAATCAATCATGGTTGTCCAATAAATCCCTTAGTTATACCATGTGAAAATTGTTCAGAAAAATGGTTTACACTCCACTGGGAATTGTAAACTTTTTTTTTTTTGGTGGGGGAATTGTCTGTTTTAATATTCAAAAAAATTGTAAGCCTTTGCACAGCTATTTCTTTTCTTCTTTTTTGTTGTTTTAGAAAAAGAAGATTATAATTGCATTTATATTTTAGTTACCTTTTTAGTGGGATTTTGTAAGAAGCCTTCTCTTGAAATGCATGTAGTTTATGCAATGCGGCTATTGAGTATGTTGACTATTAAATAGATTAAGGCATGAGATCTTTGATTCATTGGGCCTCTTAGTCCATGCTATATGTTGGAAATTGTCTGAGTTCTTTACTTCTTTATATATATATATATATATATATATATATATATATAATGCACTTTTTTTTATATATGCTGAATTTTCATATTAATTGTGAAGGTCTGTTGCAATGCCTGTAAAAAACCAGTCAAGGCCAGTCAATATGCTGCTCATGCAGGTTGGAAACTCTGTTTTGTGTTTCTGTTTTCATAATCTCTTTCTTCTTCTTTTTGGTTGGGGGTGGGGGTGCGTGGGACAGATAATAATCTCATTTTTTTAGAGCTTGGATTGGTATGAGGTACTTAATTTTTTTTATTAGCTATGAGGAATCATTTGTTTAGTTGCTCATGTTTCTGTTATTAGGATTTTTTTTTTGTTGGGGGAAAAAGGGCAGATAATAATCTCATCATTTTTAACTTGGATTTTTATGAGGGAATCTTTTTTTATTTTCAATTGGTAATGAGAATTTTTTAGTCGCTTTTAAAATAATGTCATTTGTTGAACACTTTCTGCTGTAGTGGTCTTGATTTTTCTTTAGGTACTCATTTCTTTCATATTCAACTGGAGATTGGGGTGGAATGTATTATGTATGGGACTTGGACATGCATGTCACTTGTCAACGTTGATGAGTGCAAATATGGCTTGTATCTATAGCACAGACTTTGTGCAATCCCCTAGTATGCATATGGGCACATGTGCATCTATCTATCTATCTATCTATCCATCTATATATATATAGTACATACTACTGTAGAATAAACATAAAGGATATATTAGGTTCTTTTAATTAATGACAAAAATTCTAATTGATATAAATTAAACTATGAAAGTAGGATTCAATCCCACATACAGAAGTGTTGTCTATACACCATTCGACTATACATGATCTTCCTGATCTGAAATGTAGATCCCCAAGAAGAACCAGAAATGAATCATTCCAACTCTTTGACCACCTTCATAGTTGAGGACCAATTAGAATAAGGGAATGCTTAGTTTTACAAATCTTTAGAGTTGGATGGCTGCAGCATTTGTAGATTGTCTATTTCTCTCCTTCCATATGCCTCACAAAGGCACCAATGGGATGTATCCTTTTCTTAGCCTAATAATTGATGTAAAGAATGTGTTCATGCGTAGTGATCTTGACAAGTATATATGTATCTTTTTCGTGGCTTTGTTTATTCAATTGTCAAAGGAAAAGTGTGTACATAGGCACCAATGGGATGTATCCTCCTCTTGGCCTAATAATTGATGTAAAGAATGCGTTCTTTCATAGTGATCTCTTGAAGAAGTGTATATGCATCCTCTTTTAAATAAAGCAATTAACTGTCTCTACTAAAACCCTAAGGTTGTAGGAGAGGTTAGAGTTAATATACTTACTATATTTCAACACTCCTCAGAAGGGACACTCCTAGACAATGAACGCAGGGAGCGAGGTGCAAGTCCTTAAAATGTGCATACATGTGCACAAAGAGCCCGAGAGAATAATTGCGTCCATGGGGAGATTTGAACTCACGACCTAAAACCTACTTTGATACCATGTTGACAGTAAATTTAACCAACTCTCCCAAAACCTTTTAGGCGTTAGGATATATACAAATTAATATACTTCAACACACCCTATGAGGAACATTGCTCTCTCTTGGGAAACACTTGGGGAGCTAGGCATGGGTCCATACAACGCTTACACATGCACACAACACTACATCAGGGAAAATACTTCCACCGGGATTTGAACTCATGACCAAACCTGCTCTGATACCATCTTAAATAAAGCAATTAACCGTCTCTCCTGAAACCTTAAGGTTGTAGGAGAGGTTACAGTTAACATACTTAATATATTTCAACATCCTCCTCTTGGCTTTGTTTTTTCAATGGCCAAAGGAAAAGTGTGCAAGTTAAAGAAGGCATTGTGTGGCCTTTAACAATTCCCTTAGGCATGGTTTGGAAGGTTTAGAAGTGTTATGGTGAAGAATGGATACAAATTGTGTCAAGCTGATCATAGTTACACTCTTTGTGAAGCATCAGGATGATCGGTTGACTGCTTTGATTATATATGTGGATGATATTGTAGTAACTAGGAATGATGACATGGAGTTGAGAAGACTTAAGGAGCGATTGGCAAGGGAACTTGAAACTAGGGATTTGGGTTAGCTAAAGTATTTTCTTGGAATTGAAGTAGCCAAGTCCAAGATAGGGTTATTTTTTTTTTCCTCATAGAAAGTACATTTTATATCATCTCCAACAGATAGGCTTGATAGGTTGTAGACCCCGTGAGATCCCAATTGCTCTAAGTCACTGACTCGAGGAAGAGGAGAATGACGTCTTATTGATGATGGGAGATATCAGAGATAGGAGGGACATCTTTTCTATCTAACCTTGTTTAGACTAAATATTATATATGCAATCAATGTTATCAGTCAATCTATGCATGCACCTATAAAAACTCATCTAGAGGCTGTCTTTAGTATGCTTTTATATATATATATATATATATATATATATATATATCCAAGGAGAGGATTCTAGTGGAAGCATATACTGAGCTGATTGATTTTGTTTTAGATAGGTGATCAACCCCAGGCTACGCACCTTTGTGGCTGGAAATTTTGTTACATGGCGAAGTAAGAAGCAAACTATTCTAGCAAGATCTAGTGTCAAGGCTGAGTGAATTTTGATCCATGGCTCATGGTGTTTGTGAATTCCAATGACTGAAAATTATCTTAGCTTAATTGGCATTCATTGTGTAATGATTGATGAGTTTATATTATGACAACAAGGTGGCAATCAACATCCCACATAATACTGTCCAGCATCATGGGGACCAAGCATGTTTAAGTAGATCAGCTTATTATCGAAAACCACCAAAAGTCTGAAACTATTTGTATACCATTTGTCAAGACAAACGTATAGTTAGCTGATATATCAACAAAGGGGCTAAACAATGTTCGTTTTTCTTATATTGTAAGCAAGTTGGGAATGTAGGATCTCACTCTTAACATTTTCCCCAAAATCCTCTCTTCTTCCTCAATCAAACCCTAAAGAAAACCCCAAATTGACATGGCTTAAATTTTATTTTCATTTACCACTTCAACTCCATGTTCAAAATTTTCCAATGAATTACATTTCCCTTATCACCCGTGTAATATGAAAACCTCTATGATCGATTAGTTAGTATATTCTACAATCTCTTTCACAATATTGATTAATATGTTAAGTTGTTAACAATTACCATCAATCCTCTCTTTTCCTTTAGTAGCATGTTGTGCTTCATGTTGATTCATAGACTCTTACCTTCTCAAGTAGTTAGTTCTATAGGTGCCTCCTCCATTATTTATTCTTTGATCATGTTATACACTTAGAAGTTGGTAGGATCATAGTTTTGACCATTTTGATTGTTTCTACAAGCTCTATTGTGTAAATAACAAACTATATGTTTTTGTGAAATGATTTCTAAATTTTATTTTAAACAGTAAATATGTATTCTCAAAAGATAAATTTTCCCTTTCCCTCCAATTATAGGTTGTAATGAACATTAACAGGGTTGTTAAGCATGTGATGCTTCAATTTGTTCTTCATTGTTTGAATATACTTCGATTGCTTTCACAACCAGAGGCACTGCATGGTTGGCTTAAAACCCAAATATCTAGCTTTTGGAGGTTTAGAACAGCAGTTCCAATGTTATTCCTGTTGTTTCGATTCTTTGAAAAACTATAATTTTTGATTATTTTTCATAAAAAAAACCAGATCATAAACAATCATTCTCCCTTGATCACCATATAAAATATTATGATTTAAATCAATGAAGTTAAAGAAGAATATCTCAATGGCTAAACCGGACACAAGATGATGATCCGACCCGGTCTCCAAATTATCCACATCTGATGTAGAGCTCTCTACACTTCTCATAGGTTCAAAAAAGTTACAGGACCCATTCTAAAAGGTGGATAACTCTATTTATAGAGTTTTAGAGAAGCTAAAGTAAGCTTAGGGGGTGTGGATCCTTATGGGATTTTTATCCTTAGGCTGTGGGGCCCAATATCCTTTATTAAGTCAAACTACATTAATGATACTTTATTTTTTGTTTAATTACAAATTGGCACACCACTAATTGTAATAATCTCTTATGACATATTGCAACTGACCTCTTAAAGATAGGAAATTAACAATGAGATCT
This sequence comes from Platanus orientalis, assembly GCA_025762735.1. Classification (NCBI taxonomy): domain Eukaryota; kingdom Viridiplantae; phylum Streptophyta; class Magnoliopsida; order Proteales; family Platanaceae; genus Platanus; species Platanus orientalis. Next base: position 8,036 of record JAOXJP010017969.1, on the reverse strand, counting down.
TTCTTTGTAGATATTTCTAGAATATGTCATTCCACTATACAATATTTTTTAATGACCCTCAGGATGATAAAATAATCACTATTTAACCCCTTTGGTCATGAGAACATGATCATTAGGAACTTCATGAATTGATTAGACTTCTAAAACATTTATTTGATAAAATCTTTGACAAAATAAATTTATTTATGTAATAAATTAATTTTGAAATCATTTGACGAACTTTTTATCAAAACCACTAGTACCAGATCTTCTTGTCCAATCTAATAATGTATTTCCTAAACTGAATGTATGATGCATGTACATTCAGTTGCACCTAGTGATCGTAAGAGTTTACACAAAGCAATAGTAGTATAGAAACTCGATTCCTAATCTCAGCCAAATACTGTTAAGTCTCAATCAGAAAATAAAGTAATGCAACTACTCTAAATATGCTTAAAATAGAACCAATTAAGATCAGATTTAATGCATGCAGCTATTAACTTAGTTTCAGACTTAGAAAATCAGCAAGCTTGCAATATTAAAGAACCTTAACAAAGAGGGTTCTATTTGAGATATATACATATATGCATAAAACAGCAATCAGATGTGAAGGATTCAAACCAAGATTAACAAAGAAACAATTTGGGTAAGGCTAGGGTTTCGGATATAGCTGAACTGGTCCAGGTATACGACAGTAGCAGGGTCAACAGATTAGGTATTTGGGGCAGGAATTAAGGCTATAACAATGAGTCTCTAACAGAGCTAACTGTGGGGTGCCAGACTAGCTGGACAGGATTTACTTCTGTTCTGGTTTGAGGTTGAGATAGGGATAGGAGAAGGCTGCTGGTTGTATGTTTCTGTGAAGGGAAATCAGCAGAGCTTCTGGACAGTTTCAGGGTTGTTTCCAGGACTGAATCCTAGAATAAAGTGGTGTAAACAATAGTGTTTTAGGTCAGTTAACAGGGAATAAGGCTGATATATAAAGATATACGGATCTGATATCAAGGTGATCACAATATTTAAGACAGCAAGGGCAGGGTTGTGTAGGGGTTCAGGACAGGGTTTTAGGGATTGATTCAGGGCAGACTATAGGAACAAGAAAAGGCCTGTAACAAGGATATTATATCCGGTTGACAAAGTTTAAATCTGGGACAGGAATCAGTTGCTTAAAGGAGAGTTTTAGTGGGTATTTCAGGGTTAAAGTAAAGGTGAGATAGCGGCTGATTCAGGGGTTTATAATCACAGGGGTTGGGGATATGATGCAGCTGCAGGGATATAACTAATAAGGTTTAGGGTTTGTCAACAGAAAGCAGCAGAAGAGAGAAATTTAGGACTGACGCAAGACACAACCATGGTTGGTTGGACTTTAGATCACCCAAAACAGCAAGAAAATGCCTTCTAAGGTGCCACAAGGTAAGAAATCAGAGGGGAATATGTTTTCTTGCACGAAAACAATGAAGGGTTACTGGGAGAAGTGGCTACAGGTTAGGAGAAGTAGTTCTCTTGTGTTCTTGAAGAGAAAACAGTGAGGGGAAGATGGGTAAGGTCTACTGCAGGCTTTAGGTGATGGAGAACTTGGTGCTTGAAGATGGAAACAGTGGAGATGGGGAAGAATCTGTTTCCAAACTTGTGAGTTCAAGAACATGATCAAGAAAGGTGCTTGATGGTGGTTTGCAGGTTTCTTTAATGGTGGAAAGTAAAAACAGCAAGCAAGAAGATGAAAATAAAGAGGAAAAAGAAGGAGATAATACCTGAAGTGAGGAAGACCCTACCTCACACTCTCTTATGAAAACCCTATCTAAGAGTCAAGATTTGGTACAATCTTGAAAACACAGCAGCAGCCGATTGCAAGGAACTCCCAATTTTATTGCTCAAAATAAAGTGTCTAAACAATGTTGCTTGCTTCTTTTTATAACCCGCGACCAGCACACCCTACTCCTAATTACATTTCAACTTTGAATCATATAAAACTCCCTACTCCCTATTCTATTACAACTCGAATCCAAAACTGGTCTTGATTTGCTACAAAGGACTCCTAATGTAAATATGAATAATAATGTTGCTGAAATAAAACTAAAGTCGTAAAGACATATAGAATCACAACCATATCCCAGACACGTCAAGGTAAAGTAGATGATAATGTTTAAGATAAACATAATGATAAACTAATTTAAATAATATAATGCTGCCTCCAAACAGTCCACATGACCCCAACAAAAATCAGCACAAAGTGCTCTATAAACTGCTCCGCACATGGGACCTATTAATGGGTCTACTTGAACCACAAAGAAGAGGGGTCTTGCGACGCTAGTACACTCTAGTGCCATGTGTCATGATGTTTTCATCAATATATCTTCCTCGTAAGGGTAGTGAATTCCTTGTTGAGCATTTGCATCCTCTCAAGTATCATGTAAGCTATCCAAACTACCTATGATATAGCCTCCAATTAGGCATCACTGGTTGGTAGCTTAGACAACTTAAATATAGCTTCCAAGACAACTTAGAGAAATACAAACCCTTAAGGTCTGACGGGTCTGTAAATATGAACGACACTTTATGGCAGTGATGTTTTACCAAGTGTGTTCATAATGGATTCCTTTAATGCATTTATATATGCACCCACATGCAAGCTTAAAGTCTCACTCTAGTGACTGAGATTACATCACTCCATTATATGGCAACTCTACATGCAACAACTTTATAAAGTGATGTGTCCAGTATCACCCATAGCTATAAAGTTTTAGGTCTAAATAGGATTATCAAATCTCCACACACATTCCAATGTGTTTGACATCTTACTATGTTACCTGAGGACCACCTATCTCATCTCATGAGATCAAATAATTCCCCATATTAAGAAATAATTGCATGCGATGATTGAATGAAAGGTTCTTATTAATTTAATAAACAAACATATTTGCTTATATTTTATGTGAATGGCTTTGTCAGGACTCATGTTTCCAACAATTCTACCAATCATCTAAAGATTGTGTATTATTACGTACAATTCATTAATTATAATGAACAAATAGTAAGCTTAATAGAACTAGAAATGGGTTGTTAGATTGCATTATCTTTACCCAGAGCATCTGAATGGCATGCATACATGGATGATGGACACCCTAAGTCCTCAACCACATCCCTAAACAACTTTGTCCGGCGGTCTCGCTAGTCAAATTGTTCTGCATTTCATTGTTACCATTGGGTACTTTCTTGATGACATAGGATAACAAGACACCTGAGATGGTATGGTGGTGTATGGCCATCCCTTTAACATTGCATTGGAAGGCGGGTTCAACAGTTGATGACATGTAGGATGATAGGACACCTATGATGGTATGGTGGTTGATGTGATGTAGGATATAGCCTAAATAATAATATGCGGAAGCAAAGACAATAAAGAAAACCAAGACTTGATTTTAGGGACACCCCAAGGTATTTGAACGTCTACAAAGAAAGCTAAAAAATGAAAGAGGGACTAAATAGGAATCAAGTAGAAGAATTAGAAGATGAAAAGGAGAAAAAGAGGTAAAGAACCCAACTGGAATTTATGGGCAGACCCACGAAATTACCAAAATACCCTTGATCATGTGTTAGAAAGTGTTAGATGACTATCTAAGGTACCACCATACAAAATTTCATCAAATTCTGATTAGTCTAGGTTTATAAAATTATTAGAAAATCAGTTCGGTACAGTTCTTTATTCAAGAAATCAAAAAATTGAGCAAGAAAGATTGATCAAGAGCTATACTAAATCAAGGGGAATCAAGAGGAAATTTAGGGGCTAGAAGGGGGATACATAGGAGAGAAAAAGCCCCAAAAAAAATTAAAGAAAAGGGGAAAAATAGGGGGCAATTTTGACATTAATGTTACCCAGACAATTTGTTAAAATCAAGAATAGGCTATAATTTAAGCACGAAAAGCTCGGAATGTTAATAACAGATCAATCAATAAAAAACTTTAAGATATATAAAGAAGTTGAAGAGGAAGAAAATCTGTTGAAATTGAACAAGAAATCTTGTCTTGTGAGGCCTGCGATTTGGTTGATAATAACTCCAAGAACCAATCTTAATATATGTGATTTGCAACACCAATCTTCCACAACTTTGATTCTTGAAAGTGTAGATGGAATAACAGCAAGGAAGTGAGAGAGTGACATAGGAAAAGATTAGAAGAAAGTAGAAGAAGATTAGGGGGAAGGTGATGTGGAATGCAATGCAAAACACTGGAACCAAATTCCAATTAATAAATAATAACCCATATAATTAATTCTGAAAATTTAATCCCAGTGGCAATTTTGTAATTTTCCAATAAAGTGGAAAATTACCAAAATACCCCTCTGACGCGTCAGAAAATTCCGGGCTTCTGGGATTATTCTGTGCAGACCTTCAGTGACTTCTCATAAAAATTTCAAAGGATTTGGAGTAGTCTAGCTATTTATTTAAAAATAGCTCAATTTTGGTCATGCCTGAAAATTACAGAACCGCAGAAAATCAAGTACTGTGATCCAGTGCCTCAAGCTTTCAAAAATCTGTTCTTACCTCTTATAGTAGACCCCAACGCCTCTTGAAAAGTGTTACAACCTTCCCACGATCAAGCTCCTAAGTGAGGAGTTTTGCAAAAAATTTTGATGCTCCAGAGTAGGTGCTGCCTGATATGAATTAACCAACCCTCCCTACTTCTAGGGAGGGTTTTATGGGAGTGAAGACACCCCTAGGTGGGTCGCCCTGGGGTCTTAAGTATCCCTACAAAAGGGTTTGATCAATGGTGACTTGGTTGGTGTTCGGTGATCACTCTAATTAATGAAGATTAGATCAAGCTTGCAGAACAAACTATGAGGAGTGTAGAAATAAGAGAAGAAAGACGGGGAAAATTAATGGTGGGAAGAAGAATAGATAGAAGGGAGGAAATAATAAGAAGAAGATGAAGATTGAAGAAGAAGAGAGAGTAATGGAGGATAAACAAAGCCCAATCGTGGGTTCTAAAGAAACTCACTGTATTCACGTCAAAGCTGCCTCTCATGATTACATCAATTGGGTTTTTAATACCCACTTAACCTAATGAAATCAAAATACCCTAAATACCCTCCTCATGACTCACATGACTAGTACTCATAAACCCCTCCTTTTTATTTAAAAAAAATAACATAAAAATTCCTAAAACACCCCCAAACACTCCTACTTATTAAATTTCATTCCCATGGATGTTAAAAGCCTTATTACATTAAGAAATTAAAACCAAAAGACCCTTAAAAACACCCCCCCTACCATGGACATCTGCCCCCATTCTTCTTTCCTTGGTGAAATTTAGCCTTAGGCCTCCAAAGAGGGTAAGCCTTCTCCAAGTAATGGATAACTGCTGCATCATTACACCTATATACCACAGCCAACAAGAACATAGATCTCCAAACGAAGCATAAGGTGGCCGGAATTGAATACTAGAAACCTCAAGAGAGAAAAAGATCACTCCAATAGCATTACAAAGTAAAACACATGATAAGATAGCCAACAGAGAAGTGTCAAACACTAAAACTCGTCATATGGTACCAAGTGGCAACAATGCATCAGAAAAAAACACTATAGAAAGCTCATTTCTTCAAATCGCGCAAAACTTAAGTCATATATCAGTGATATTGCACGTGACTAAAACGAACCAGAATCAGAGAGTAACAACTTCAGATTTTTTCAAATCGAGAAGAACACTCAGATCTGAGAAAAATCTGGAAAAAACTTGTAAAATATAGGAAAAATCCCAAACAGCATCAAATGAACCTCAAACTATCATATGATAAATCACCAAAAAATGAAGAGCTACCAAGAACAAGAATCGTCACTGGCCTAGTCAGGTCTGTACGGATGGTGATGTCATCCGTACTACCTAATGACAACAGAAGAAAGACCAGCAACGAATGTAGCTTGGTGCCTTGACTTCGGATCTAAGGAAGCTCTGATTTCAAGTAGATTTTGTAGAGAGAGGTGCTAGATAGCTATGGTTTGTAGAAGAAGGAGAAGAAGAGGAGGGGAAATCGTATGTAGAGTGTTACCCTCTCTCATGCGTATGAATGTATTATTAAAGAGGGACTCGAGGAAAGAAGCAAAGAGCTTCTTGATGAGGACTCAAGGTGAGGAGCAAAGACAAGGATTTTGGGTCTAGGTAAGCTTGTCTTCTCCTCCTACATTACTCCCTTCTTCTACTTTTTTTTTTTTTTCTTTCTTCTACTATCTCTTTGGTAAATTCTCTATCTTCTACTGAATTATGTTTTTCTCCATTTCATTCTCTTTCTTTATTCCAATCTTTCTTCTTCTCTGACTTTTTACAAAGCCATGCTCAAACTTGTTTCTAACCCTGTCAACACGCATTTTCGTGTTGACACATGTAGCTTTTATAATCCGGCTGTGTCCTACAAATCAAATACTTTGTACATCAGGGATGCTGTTTTAGTAGGAATACCTTGTAAGAAGAGAAAGAAGGGAAATTGTGTAGTGTTGCCCATGATCCCTAATTCTCCTATTTATTATTTTATACTTTTGTGTAACAAGAAGTTTATCCCTGACAACTAAAGCTATGATTACATGGGACAAATATAATTAAATTACAAATACGTCTCTAACAACACTCTCCCCTAAGCTGGTGCACAATCTATGACCAGCTTGTCCAAGATTTCATGCGAAAGGTTTTTGCCATTTCTCTCTATCAAGACATCTGCTAATTGATCCTTTGTCTTGACATTAGGTGTTCTTATCTGACTGGTCCTTAACTTCTCCTTTATTACTTGGTGGTTAACATTAATATGCTCTGTCCTATATTGCTGAACTGGATTATAAGCAATACCAAATGCAGTCTTACCATCACACTATTAAGTCCAAAGGTTCTTGAGCTTTGAAACCCAATCCATTAGCATCTTCTGCCACAGAAATTCACATACTCCATCCATGACTCCATGTGGTATGGATCTAAACTTTGCTTTTGCACTTTATCTAGCAACTTCAGGCTGTTTTCTACTTTGACCAAATTATATATAAACTCCGCTTTTGCACTTTATTTTAGCAACTACGGTGATGCAGACAATGTCAAGAGGCTTTTGTATGTGCTGCCACATAAAAATGCCAACTTTAAAGCTGTAATTTTAAGGTCTTGCATGTAGTTTTAGAGTTAGGGAGTTAATTGTGATAATGCAAAATGCCAGGGTCTTTTTGTTAATTTTTCTTTAGGGGGTTCTTTGTAATAAGGCTAAGTTTAGCCAAGAGTCAAATAGGGAAGGGTGTGGGACGATTTTGGGCTGGATCTCTTTTTTTTTTTTTTTTGGGCTTAAAAAATCAACCAATGGGTCCTACACATGAGCTGCTCATCCAACTCAGAAGTGGGAATCTTTTGGACGCTTTATTCTTTAAAGTTAACAAAAGGGGTCCACAACCAGGCACTGCCCCACTTATGCAAGTTTGAGTAGATTTAGTTTTTAGGAAACTTAGATTTTTTAGAAGTCCTTATTATTAGAAATACTTGGGAATTAGTTTAGAAGTTTTAGGAAGTTTCTATTTTTTTAATTGTAAAGCCTATTGAAGGCCCCCATCCCCATGATTTCATGATAGCATGAATATGAATTGAATTTTAAAACTTGAGTTTCTCTTGGCTGTGGTCCCCATCTCTTAGCAGAGAGGAGTCGTGGACTTTACCCACGAAAGAGAGAGAAGTACGGGAGCTCATGCTACTACCCTTGCCCCTCACGTCTCCTTCTTCTTCTAACATCTTCTTTTCTCTTTTATCTTCCTTCTTTTTTGCTCTGTGCTATTCTAATTTGTTGTAGTGTGAATCCTTGGCTGATCACACAATTTCTAAGGGTATGCAAGGCTGAAATCTGGTAATTAAAACTTTGGGCAGCCAACCTCTTATACGATTGGAATTGTTATGGGACTGTTTAAAGTTTTTTCATTCAAGCAAACAATAGGTACTTGATATCTTTATTTTTATTGGTTTAATCTAATGCAGGACAAGGGAGAAGATACCAAAAATTGATGTAGAATAATTTTCCAAAGCCTCAAATAATTTAAATTAAGGAT
>JAOXJP010017959.1:0-17445 GCA_025762735.1 Platanus orientalis | reverse complement strand
GTTGCTATGTCCATAAAATTTGATGAGTCTCAGATATCACATGTGCTCCATCACTACAGCATGCTAGTGGGTAAAAATACGATAAGAGAGTTTATTTGCTGCATAAACTTTCTGTTTAGAGATTAGCCAGTAATGCAAGTGTAGTCCCAGTTTATTTAGGGCTGTCAATCGGTCTGGGCCAAGGTAAGCCCAAACTATTTTACATGTGCCCAAACTCATCCCGATGTAGTCAGCCAGAACTCGGCCTGTTTTAAAAAAACGGGCTTCAGGCCGTGTTCAGGCTGCCCAAAATTAAAACTCTCCTTTAACTTTGAGCTGATTTTGGGCCCATAGCTGCCCCTAAATGCATATTAAATGGGCCTTTTTGAACGGTTAACACATAGAACTTTTTTTTATATAATAACATTGAACTATTTGATGATGGAAAATTTGTAATAGACATACAAACACAATATCATTAACCATAAATAAATAAAAATGCAGACCCAATATTAGCATCCAGATAAAAACCTTATTTGTTAACTTCATTGGGCTGGGCTGGGCCAGGTATCAAGCTGAAATTGAGCCTACCCAAACTCAGCTGGAATAAAACTTCGAGCCTAAACACTGGGCCCAAACTCAGCCCAGCCCATCTATTTTTCAGGCCGGACATGTCAGGCATCAGGCCAGCCTGGCCCAATTGACAGCCTTAATTATAATTATACAAAAATTAGTCATTTTTGCAAATATAGTCCAAATATTTTTTATAGTTTTAATGGTGAATATGAACTCGGACCAAACTCAATTTGAGTGTGGCCTCCCCAAACTTAGTTTGAATTCGGCATAAAATCAGTCTGAACTCAACCCATGGACTGTTAAGTTCAGGCTAGCCAGAACTCAGTCTAAACTCAGCCCATGGGCTGTAAATTTCAGACTGGCCCGAACTCAACCAAAGCCCACTTTCTAAAATTGGGATGAATTTGGGCTTGAGCTAAGTATGGACTGGGCTTCCTGGCCTGACTTGCAGCCCTAGTTTTTTTGTTGACTATGGCTCTGATAGACATACAAATTAAACAATGATAGACATACAAATTAAACAACAGCTTTTTGGATAGGATTCCTTCTGTGAGGAGTTTCCTAGATATTCTCCCAGAATAAATATAACCATCAACATTATCAAAAAGAAAAAAGGTAACCAATTGAAGTTTCATAACCAACCTAAGAGCTAAAACTGCTCTTGGATTGCCACAACATTCTTTAAGACCAAGAAGTAGACTGGACTGTGACATGTATAGCGCCGCATCAAGGCCTGGGACGTAAAGCAGGACTACTTTTGGTATAAGAGGCTTGTTCTGCAGATTATATGAATATTAGCTCAGTGTTTGTAAGAACAGTAAGATTTTTTTCTGTTACAAATCAGCAATGCAGCCACATGCCAAGACTCAAAGATATATATATATATATATATATATATATATATATATATATATATATAACCCTAACTTGTAGGGTCCCCTTCACTTCTCTCTATCATCCTACTCAACCCCTTCGAAGGTCTCTAACCTACTTGCTTCTTCTTGTAGGTCATCTTTGTCCCCAAACTCTGCTCACCTCCAGGTGTAGCCTCCCCTTTCCTCTTGTCCTAGGGAAGTGCTGTCTCTGACACTGACAAGTCTCCCTCCTCCCCCTTATATTGAGGAAGTATTGCCTCTGCCACTAAAATGGCAGAAACATCAGCCACGATCTCTGTCTCAACCCCTACAGCAATGGGGACATCCTTGGTAACCTCAGAATTTGCACCAATCCCAACCTCGACCGACACACTCTCAATATGCTCTTTGCTCATTGTTGCAGTTGCCTCAGCTCTCATAGGATCACGCTAGTCGTCTTATTCTTCTTGCCCCGAGATATCCCCCCAACTGAAATCAATACCAACCAATAAATTAGAAATTAGAAAATAAAACAAAAATAAAAAAAGAAACTTTAGTAATGCAGGCTCTGTATCTCCTCCACTGAGAGGTGAGCTTCTCTCCCATATCATGGCATACTTGCCTCACCAAGGCATGAGACCGGGCTAACATCTCAAAAACTCCCACAAAAACTTCTTGAGACACCTAAAAAAAAAGAGGAGAGAAAAGTTAAACAAAAAATAATAATAATAAAATGTTAAATAAAATAGACAAGATACCTAGGTCATTGAAGGGGGACAAACCCAATCCTTTGGCACTGTGTTGTCCGAGAAAGGTAGCTCATGTACCCCATCCCTCACATCGGTCACTGAGACCATCGTAGGGAGTATCCCCAACAAACTCTAAGTCAATGCTCCCTCACTTGTAGCCTCCTTTTTCTCCTTATCCTCTCAGGAGCTGGGACTTCCTCACTTTGAGGCATAACCCCAGATTGGCCAGCCATGCCAGCACTAGTCTATCCAAATAATAAAAATGAAGACAATTAAAATTAAAAACACAGTAAAACAACAAACAAACCAATTAAAATAAACAAATATAATATACATCTCCCTCAACTAGACCTCCCAAGGGTCTACAAGTCTAAGTGGACCACCACTCAGAATAGTCCATGTCAGGAACCAAGTAGGGGGGCTCGCCCACTTTCCCGATACCTAAAGCCCCCTCTGACTCGAGCACTCGGGTAGGAGAGCTAGGCACTACAAACCTATCAAGGGATGCTAGCTACCTATAGCCCCTCTCCCCCAAATACAACTCCACCTCCCCAGAGGCTAGTAAAATCACCCTAGACATCAACCAATTCAAGGCCACCCGAAACTCCTAAGCCAAGTCCCCACTCAACCCCCAAGCTATCTAAGGAGCCCAATTAACCTACAAACAAAGCAAACATTATTAAAACATAAATAACAAAAAAACAACACATTAATAAATCATTAACTAATTAAAACTTTACATAGGCAGTAGTAATCTAGTTTAGGTCCCTCCTAAACATAGAAATAGACTTCCATGTCTTTGGTCGAGTGTTAAAGGTTTTCCACCTCTCAACACAAGGCACGAGAAATAGATCTCTCCTTTTTTGGCGAGGGGCCAATGGAGTCAACCTCTCATAACACCAAACTTGCAAAGGAAGCAATGAAGGCATTAATCAAATTAATTAAGGCAAACTTTTTTTAAAGAACATAACACAATAAAAAAAATACAAGTCTTTTACCTCCTATAAAAAAGTGAAGACCAAGGAACACAACTTTCTCCCCGTTGGCAACCTCACTCATATTGGAGTACATCCACCTAAGGGCAGATCTACCCCGACCATAGGTGCTAACCTTGGATAAGTTATCCAAGGTAGGGAGAAAGTTGAAGAATATCCAATCACTTTTTCCACTAAAGACCAACCATGTGAACATATAGAGGAATGTTTGAACTGAGTAATCTATCTCCAATCCTGAACTCTCATCCGTAGCCCATATGTATTCCTTCTCGAACCAGGAAGGCAAGACTCCTCTGAACCCTCTGTCATAAGATATAGGTTATGGCCCCAAGCACCTCCTAACCATATCCTAAGAAGGGATCAACTCATAAGGAGGAGGGTCATCCCCTATGGGAAAACAGGTCATCATGTAAAAGTCTTTTGGGGCAACCCTATCTCCCCCATAGGCAGATGAAAATTATGGTTGATAGGAAACCGCCTCTCTGCCAATGCCATCAGCAAGGCTTTGTCAACCTTCAATAGTGGGATGCTCAAGAAAGGTCCAAACCCCATCTCTTTGATCTTAGTGTGTGCCTTCTCCCAAAGATGTCCCCATATCATGAGGACCCAGACCAAGACCCGTGGGTCTGTGCATTGTCCCTGATAAGGAAGACCATATCAAGAGCCTCAAGAACAGACCCTGATAGCCCATCGAGACCCTATCCCTAGATAGTGTGACCCTGGGGGTTCCAAGGAAGTCCAGCTCAGAACCTTCCCACCAAGGCCCTCGACAAATAAGCCGAGACATTCCCTTAGTATCCGGCTCCAGGTGTCCCATCAATAATTTCAGCCAACAGTCCTAGCACCTGAGGCCTAAAAGGTCCACTCGAGTCCTCGAGAACCTAAAACCCCTTGACCCACTAAGGCATGGCTACCCAACTACTTCGCTGGAATGTTAACACCACCCAAGACCCTAACTACTCAATTTAAGGATAAACATGATCTGGAAACCGTATACAAATCTCATAATCTCTATAATGGACCTGCTAATAGACTTGTCAATCTTGAAAAAAAAGGACAGACGTGGCAGAAGGAAATACACACAAGAACGTGGGAGAAAGCAACAAGCAAGAAGGTGGGGGTAGCAACATGCGAGAGTAGGGGAAGAAAGACACAGGCAGGATTCGCCACGAGACACCCTAACCCAAGCCTATAAATACAAACACCAGTTCACCATTCAGGTATGAGATTTTTGAAACCCTAATAGAGAGAGCTTCTTCTACCGCCCCTGATCTCTTTAACTTTATCGTCGGAGAGCTAGAAGTCGGCACCCCACCGGCACTAGCTCCTTGATCCTCTATCATCTCGTGTGTATAGGAAACATCCTACCAAGGACCTGGGCCAATTGTGGACCATCTGGTTGGTGTAAAGGGACGCCCCTCATCCAATGTGTCATCAGTTGGCGCCATCTATGGGAAGTAACACTTCGCTTCGGTAAAACCTAAGGTTCATATGGTTGAAACCAGGTCGTTGGAGGCTCAACACGACCACATTAATGGAGTTGATGGACTGAAAGCATTTGTCTCAGATGGAGCACGCCTTGGAACCCCAACAGTAGACGTGATTGAACAGAAAATCCAGGGGTTAACGGCGAATGTGCAGCTACTAATGGAACAGAATCGGGAGATCATACTAGAACTGAGAGGCTGAAGGACCCGCACCAGGCGATGGTGAGACAGAGCAACCAGGGTCTCAGGCCCCTCCAACCAGAAGCCATGGTCACAAGTGTGAAGACGAAGCTTTGAGCATCTTGACCTCCAGGTTTTGGGGAGTAAGTCACCATGAAGGGAGAGTTTTCATCCTAGGCTCCTAGGAGGAAAAAATGGAGGACGTGAGAAAAGAGATGGCGATGATGAAGGAAGCCCTGAAAGGAAAGGCCTAGGCTACCATCAATGAGCTAATCTAGAGAACGGACCACCCCTTCACCCCGGAGGCAATGGCTCAACCCGTCCCTGACAAGTTCAAACTATCACAAATGGAGATGTTCGACAATGGTCGGGACCCGTTAGACCACTTGGAGGCCTACAAGACACACATAAACCTCTAGATGACCCTTGATGAAATAATGTGCTGAGCTTTCCCAACTACAATCAAGGGACCCGCCAGGGTTTGGTTTAGCCAACTAAAGCTTGGAAGTATATTCGATTTCACAGAGTTAAGCTGACAATTTGTTGGCTATTTTATCGGCAGTCAGAGGCACCCAAAGCTTGCAACCCACCTCCTGAACATTAAACAGAACAAGGGGGAGTCGTTACGGGACTATATGTCCCGATTCAACAAAGAAACCCTACAAGTTGATGATGCCAACGAAAGGATAATTGTGGTAGGCCTAATGCCCTCTAAGTTTTTGTTCTCCCTATCTAAGAATCCCCTAACCCGGATTGCCGACCTCATGGTAAAGGCATAGCAGCATATGAACGTTGAAGATACCCTCAACGCCAGGCGAGAACGAGATGTCGGGTCTAGTCTACAGCACGACAAAAGGAAGAAGGAACAACAACAGGCACTTCGGGAGGACCGAGTCACCCGGAGAAAAGAGGGCGGCGGAGGTCATGGGATCAAACCATGAGTCAACCTTCCCCCAAGTAAGTTTCAGAACTACACCCCTCTTAATGCACCTGTGGAACAGGTATTTGTCCATGTCAGGGATGACCCAAGTGTCAAATGGACTGAAAAAATCCGCACCCCACCAAAGAAGAGGAGCCACAACAAATATTGTCTCTTTCATTGGGACTGTGGACATCGGCATGCCCACTTCAGCTAGCACTTTTCGTGGGGCAGGCTCGTCCATGAAAGAGGGTCGGGGCTTTTGCTTGGAGTCGCCACCAACTCGGGGTTAACCAATTGAGTTGGACGTCGGTCCTTCTTTTCGGGGAAAAGAAGGAAACTAGACTTGAAAGTCTAGGGTTTAACTCCTAGTACTAGTCTGAGTTCTTGAGATTATGGTAAGTTGTTTGGTTGCATTTGGGGAAGGTGTTAGGCACCCCAAATACCCACCTTTTTAGGGCAGCTTTTCCCATTCATATAAACTTTAAGTTTATGTTCATAATCATGCTTTGTTAATCCTGGTTTTAAGTGTTAAAATCTTTTTAATGTGAATTGGAGTTTTATTGAATTTTTCTCAAGCCTAACGCCTATTTTAGCTTTCAACCCCTATTTTTCCAACACCTGGATTTTTAATTCAGGGGGAAAACAGGTGTTGGCTTAAGAATAGTCAGAAATTGTCTTTAAAATTTGACTTTTCTACATGCAGGAGACCCCTCAAGGTTTTGGTCTTTAGAGGGATGATTAACCCCTCTAAGTAGCTTGTTGTTTGCCCTGTTTTTCATCTCAACGCTTGTTTTTCCATATACCTGAATTTTAATTCAAGGTGAAAATAGGCGTTAGGAAACCTGACTGAGTAGGCACTTAAGTGTCACTGTTTAAGATGTTTGGGTGGGTCCCAACACTGTGGGATCCTGAGTTAGGGAAAGAGGAAGTCTTCTAAGGTTACACTGTGCTACCCCATGGGTCCTGGGTATAGGCCACGTGGAGATATGATCTCCCAAAGTGGGCCAATCAGTCATCTATTACAGGCCTAACGCCTATTTTTTAGTCTGACGCCTATTTATTCAATGCCTGAATTTTAATTCAGGGGAAAAATAGGCATTGGGTGTAAAATCAGTAGCTATTTTAGGTTTTTGGGTTACCCAAGTGGGGCCTAAAGGGGTGGAATTTCTCCTGAGTCTGGGGACCAACCTTAGGGCAGACTCACACTTAACTAATTTTTGAAAAAGTGGTTTTTAAGACCCAAGCCTAACGCCTGAAAAACATCCCAACGTCTGAATTTCTATCCAATGCTTGTTTATTGAAAAATCAAGCATTTGGAGGAAATGAGGTCCCACAGAGGTGCTAATGCACAAGGATGACTCTCAAATGTCAGAAAATGCCTTGGGACAAGTTTTGGGATAATTAGGGCTCCCTAGGGTGGGTCCCATATCTCAACGCTTGAATTTATCCCTTACACCTGTTTTTCCAATGCCTATTTTTTAATTCACTAAAAAACAGGCGTTAGTTACTGAGAGAAAATTCAGTAACTGGATTTCTTGATTTTGGAGCCTTTAGGGTTTTGTAAAAATTCTAAAATTAAGCATGATTATAGCAGGTATACAGAGGAACAACATATAAAAATTGAGCTTAAGATCATGCATAAATAATTCAAAATAAATTCCACAAATATTCATCAAAACTAGGTCTTAAAAGACTTGGTTTTTTAGGTCTGTTTGGGAGGCATCTTGAGGCCTTCCATAGCTCTAAAAATCATGAAATTAAATACAGAACTCCCTACATATGTCTAGTAAAACATAGTAAAAATTGGGCTTAAGAAACCCTCTCAAACCAAAATTAACATTAAAATAGATCAAAAACAAGAGTAAAGTAGAGGTTGTTGAGCCTCTACCATGTACCCGAATTAGAGCTGTGCTCTAGCATAAATTGGACAGCATAACAGTGGTCAAATGATCATAATTGAGATGTACAACATGAATTCAAGTAGGGTTTAGGTTTACCTTGCCAAGGGTTGGGGGGAAATCAAGTTTTTTCTCTTCTTCCTTTTTCTCCTTAGGTTTAGGATTTTTGGTTGCTAACCTCTACCTCAACAAATTTGGAGCTATTTATAGCCTCAAATTAGTTGAATGAAGGGTTGGATGGAGGGTTAGGATGATGTCTATCCTAATCTAGGTGGAGGGCTGGGATTAAATCTAAATTTTAATAGGTGGAAGGCTAGGATTAATCTAAGCTAAAATGAGGTGGAAGGTGGGGATGAGCTTGGCTAAAATGAGGTGGAGGGTGAGGATTTATTTTTGTTTGTTTGACATGGATTAGTGAGGTGGAAGGGGAGTATGGGAGATGCCTTTTGAGGCAATCCCATTTGTTGCACTTTTCAATGGTGTAATAGGGGATGTCAAATGAGGGGGTTTGATTAGCTCTCTAGGGATTTGAAATTCAAGGGGAGGATCTAAGAGTGGTGAGTGAGAGAGAGTATTAAAAGGTTTCAATCTAAGGGTTCTACCAAATGAGCTAAAGATAAGAATGCATTAAATGCAAAATATCTCACTTTAGCTAATTTTCAAATAATATCTGATTTTTTATCTTTTTGAACCCTCTTGCTATCGTCACTCTGTGTGAGCTCTTGAGCTTAGAAGTCGGCCCAGTCAGTGTCAATTTTAGAAGTCACAAATGCTCTGGTCGCACTGGTCCAGTCATAACCAAATTACGAAAAGGGTAAGGGGGTGAAATCATGATTTTTTAGCCTAAAAAGCTCTCAAATGCAATTTAAATGGAAAACTGGTAAAATTGATATGAGGGTGGCATAGGGATAGATGCTCCCCAATCTAGGTGACTCACAGCTTCTGACTACACGTGATTGCAGTACTCGAGCAAGAAATTAAGTCAAAAACCATTTTTTGAGAGATTGACAAAATTGTACAAGAGATGTTGCTGGTTTTTCTATAAGATGTATCTTAGGGCCATATCCAGGGGATTTGAAGTTTATAAAGTCTCGAAGCTACAAAAGTTGACAGATTGGCCATTGGATTCTTGGGCAACTGTCGAAAGCTTTTCGAAGCGGGGTTGTTTGGACAAATTAGATTTATGTAGCTACCTAAAGCTGAGTGAAATTAAATGGTTAGAAATCCTCTAAACTAGGGGTTTGTGAAATGCTTTATCGAAGACAAGGGTGAGACTAAGAAAATGGCTTTGACCTTGTTGCATTCCAAGTCCGAAAAAACTTTTAAGGGCATTCTGAGTGCCAAATACAGATAAAACGCATTTTTTCTGGGTTTGGGTAGAAATGACTACTTGGGTCATGGATTTTCTACAAATTGGTGTGGGTCTGATAGTTTTGAGGCTCTAAATTTACAGTAGTATAGCCACCAATTATCTGAATTTTAGATTCCAGGTGCACTCCTGGGAGCTGTTAGAGCACCTGATTTTTAAACCTGATTTTTCATGCTTTTTGAAGTTTTTGAGGGAATCTTGGCAGATAGATTTCACGAAAGCCCTAGCTCCTTAGTTTTTCGAAGGCCTCACAATTCTAAAGAAATGGACACTGACTATTCCTGATTTGGAGATCTAGATAATATTCTAGCTTTATTAGAGTGGAAAATGGAAAAATAGACATTTGACCTTCTAGAGAAGATTTGAGATTTCACAGATGTTCGAGACTTTGAAATTCTCTTCTCAGACCTAAAGATTTAAAGCTAAGGCCGAGGCCGAGATATGGCGACTAATTTTTCTGTATTCGGAGATCGGATAAGTTTCTGAGAGCTTCTACAAGGGTCATTTCTTAGTTAGAGTTATCATAGATTAATAAATTGGTTGTTGCCGTTTTCGAGCAGTGTCTGCACTGTGATGAGTCCTTTAAAAAAGAGAGATTCAGAGGTGCATAGGTTCTAAAATTACATCATTTGGACCATAGGAGAGGCTCCAGGGGTCTTTTGAGGGTCTATGGGTCATTCTTTGAGTAGAAAGGGTAAAATGATAATTTTTCGCCCGTGAGTCGAAAAAGGTGAAAATGTGAATTTTTTACCTATGATACTTCATGACAAGAAGGCTTATGTAGGCAAAGAAATTCAATGATCTGGATGACAAATAGTGAGTATAAAGCCTTTTGAAGGTAGAAGGGCAAAATGGTAATTTTTCTAACTGTGATGCTTTACTGGAGAAAGGCTTATAGGAGGTGGAATACTTACTGATGACTTAAATGGGGTTCTAAAATGTGGACCCTCAAAGTCCCAATGGTGCTTTTGAGTGAGTTTAGGGCTTATCCTAAAATGGTGCTTTTTGGGCTATAATGAGGTGTTTTGACTGATTTGATTGCGACTGAAGTATCTAGAAAGACTTCTTTGGGGATGCCTAACCTCCTAGAGTCCAGGTTTTCTCTTCCCAAGCCATGGGTGCTTAGAGTCTTTATGCCTAAACACTGTTATGTTGTCCTTATGCTATCACATGACCATGACACCAACAACTGTTTTGATTTAAAGGAGTAGATAGAAGCCCTGATCTAGCGAGGTCGGTTATAGAGGTTTATTGCTAGACAGCAACAGGTAAGACGTAAAAACACCCATCGAGACCCTCCAACCCAAGAAGAACGAAGACTTAAAGGGCCAATTAGGGAGATAAGGGTAATAGTCGGGGGCTTCGTAAGGGGAGGAGAGTCTAGCTCAGCAAGGAGGTCATACGTGAGACAGATTCATGCAGAAAGGATCAGCAACTTATGATGACAAAAAGGCCAATGAAGCAACTCAAATCGAGGGACCCGCCCATTACCTTCTCAGCAGAGGACGCCTAGGGGGTGAGTTAATCACACGACGACCCCTTAGTGGTGACATTGGTCATTTTGAATTATCTCATGCATTGCATCCTCATCGACAATGAAAGCTCAACAGACAATTTGTACCTCTCCGCCTTTGACCAGATGGGAATCGGGCCAGATAAACTCAGGCCGGTCTAAACATCATTGGTGGGATTCATAGGTGATCGATTGCTCCCTCTAGGAACAGTCAGTTTGTCTGTCACAGCCGGCACAGGAGAACGTCAGAAGATTCAAGTGATAGATTTTCTGGTGGTCGACTGCCCCTCAGCCTGCAATGCAATACTTGGAAGGCCTGCATTAAACCGACTAAGGGCTGTCACATTGATGTATCATCTGTTGATGTGCTTCCCGATGGAGAAAGGAATCAGAGAAGTTAAAGGGGATCAGGCAGTGGCCAGGGAATGCTACATGACTTCACTCAAAGGAGGATCAGCCCCTAGAGAGAACATGTTAATCGATAACCTAGAGGTTCGAGATGAGAGGACCCGAGTAGTAGCTGAACTAAGAGGAGAGCTAGAAGACATTATCCTCAACCCCAACATGCTAGATGGAATAACCCGGGTGGGCTCAAACCTACCGGGGGAATTCAAGGCTCGGCTATGGGACTTCCTTATCAAGAATTGGGATGTATTTGCTTGAATGCAAGGGGACATGCTAGGAATAGATCCCCGGGTGGTTATACATAGGCTGAATGTGGACCTGGCCTTAAGGCCCATCAAATAGAAGAAGAGAAATTTTACCCCAGAACGCAACCAGACAATTGCAGAAGAGGTAGAGAAGCTATTGATGGCCGATTTTGTGAGGAAAGTCTATTACCCTGACTGGCTAGCAAACGTTGTGATGGTACGGAAGTTGAATGAAAAATGGTGAATGTGTGTTGACTTCACTGATCTAAATAAAGCATGCCTGAAGGACAGCTTTCCACCCTCGAGGATTGACACCCTGGTGGACTCAACAGCTAGCCACCAGATCCTTGGCTTCATGGATGTCTTCTCGGGGTATAATCAGATTAAGATGTACAAGCCTGACCAAGAGAAGACTGCCTTCATCACTGACTGGGGGCTCTACTGTTACCAAGTCATGCCATTTGGACTGAAGAACGCCGGTGCAACTTACTAGAGGCTGGTCAACGAGATGTTCAAGGGCCAAACCGAAAGGAACATTGAGGTGTATGTATACGACATGCTAGTGAAGAGTCTTCAAGCTGAGCAGCACCTTTCAAACTTAAATGAGACCTTCCACACCTTGAGAAAGCATGAAATTAAGCTCAATCCCAGCAAGTGTGCTTTCAGGGTGTCAGCTAGAAAATTCCTCGGGTTCATGGTGTCCCAGAGAGGAATAGAGGCTAATCCCAAGAAAGTAAATGCAATCCTCAACATGTAGGCACCTAGAAACACGAAGGAAGTTTAGTGCTTAGCCGGTAAGATTGCCACACTAAACCGATTCATCTCTCAAGCCACCGATAAATGCTCACCCCTTTTTCGCCTGCTAAAGAAAGCCTCCCACTGGGATGAGGACTATGACAGGGCCTTCCGAGAGCTTAAGAACCACCTCAGCCACCTATCCATGATCAATCAACCAAAGTAAAGGGAGGTGTTCTATGTATACCTATCAATATCAGAAATGGCATTAAGCTCGGTGTTAATAAGGGAAGAGGCCAGTGTACAAGCACCCGTGTACTACACTAGCTGAGCCTTCAGGGGGTAGAGGAAAAGTACCCGAGGGTAGAAAAGATGGCCTTTGCTTTGGTCATCACTGCTCGACAACTGAGACCCTATTTCTAGGCCCACACCATTTGGGTCCTAATGGATTAACCACTTGGGACGATATTACACAAGCCTGAGACTTCGGGACGGCTAGTGAAGTGTTTGATAGAATTAAGTGAATTTGATATCGAGTACCTCCCTCGAGGAGTAATTAAGGGCCAAGCTATTGCCGACTTCATCATCGAGTATACCTACGACACGGACGCTAAGACCGGGGCACAAGATGAGCGGTAAGAAGAAGCCGACCAAGAAGAATGGGCCGTGCATGTGGACAGATCCTCCACCAGCATCTCCACTGGAGGGGGAGTCATCTTAATTACACCAAAGAAAGTTAAGCTCGAATATGCCATAAAGTTCAGGTTTAGAGCGACAAACAATGAGGCTGAGTACTAGTCAATGATCACGGGGTTGCGCCTTGCTTGTGAGCTTAGGGCAAAGAAGGTAAAAGTCAAGAGTGATTCCTAGTTGGTAGTCAGACAAGTATAGGGAGAGCATAGAGTGAAGGATGACTGAATGAAACAGTATCTTGCCATGGTGGAGAAAGAGAAGTCTCAATTCAGACATTTCATCGTACAACAAGTCCCTTGGGAGGACAACGAAGATGCCGATAGGTTAACCAAGCTTACATCATCAGCCTCTGGGGACCTGACCCCTGGAGTCATCATAGAACACCTTCCCTAGCCAAGTATCAAAATGAAGGAAGATAGGAAGGCCAACATGGTCAACCCCGAGTCTGAATGGGCCAGTCAGATCATAAGTACTTGAAGAGTGGCCAATTACTGAAATCTAAGGAGGAAGTAAGAAAAATAAGGATATGGTCCAATCGCTACCTATTGCTCAATGATGTCCTTTATAAAAGGAGCTTCATTCTCCCCCTGCTTAGATGTCTTTCTGAGGAAGAAGCTGACTATACACTCCGAGAAATTCATGAGGGGATATGTGAGAATCACTCGGGGGCAGAGCCATGGTCCATAAAGCGATCAGAGCTGGGTATTTTTGGCCCTCATGCAAAAGGACGTCGCCCTCCTCACCCAAAGATGTGATAAGTATCAGTGGTTCACCAATATCCCTAAGAGGCCGGCAGAAGAATTAACCCCGATAGCTAGGCCATAGCCTTTCGCGCAGTGGGGAATTTACATAATTGGGCCACTCCCTAGGGGAATGGGACAAATGAGATTCTTGGTAGTAGCTATCAACTATTTCACTAAATGGGTGGAGGTTGAAGCTTTGGTGAGAATCACGGAGAAAAACATCCAGGACTTCACCTGAAAATCTATCATCTGTCAATTTGGTATCCCTCTAGTCATTATCACCGACAATGGGAAGCAATTTGATAATACCTGATACTAGGAATTTTGCTTCGCGCTCGACATCACAAACCACTTCTCCTCACTTGCTCACCCCCAAGCCAACGGATAGGTGGAAGTTACCAATAGGACACTCCTAAACTTAATTAAGAAGAGGCTTAAAAGTTCGAAAGGCCTTTGGCCCAAGGAACTACTGAGCGTCCTATGGGCCTACCACACTACTATAAGAACTTCTATGGGGGAGACCCCTTTCTCATTATCCTTCGGGACTGAGGCAGTAATACCGATGGAAATTAGGATAACTACACACATGATGGCAAGCTTCAAACTAGAAAAGAACGAGGATGGCCTTAGAAACAACCTCGACTTACTAGAGGAGAAGCGAGATGAATCCGCCCTATGAGTAGCAGCCTATAAGCAAAAAAATGGCCAAGTATTACAACTCCTGAGTCAAAGCAAGGAGATTCATTGTTGGGAATCTGGTCCTTAGAAAAGTAACACTACCAATGCAAGACCTAACAGAAGGAAAGTTAAAGCCAAACTGGGAAGGACCGTACCGGGTGACAAAATGTAATAGGCTCGGGAGTTACCACCTCGAGACTATGCAAGGGGAGCCCTTACCACGACCATGAAATGTAGAACATCTGAGGAAATATTATCAATGAAATTGAGATTACAACTCTAACTAATGGAATGTTCTGGATTATGCAAGGTCGACAACAATCGAAACTACCTTACCCGAGTTACAAGACTAACCCCCAGGTCAGGAGGATGACTCGATCGATGACTTCAGGCTACAAGATTAGGCCCAGATTACAAGACTAACCCCCAAGTCATGAGGATGACCCGACCGACAACTTTAGGCTACAAGATTAGCCCCAGGTTACAAGACCAACCCCTAGGTCACAAGGATGACCCGACTGATGGCTTCAGGCTACAAGATTAGCCTTGAGTTACAAGACTAACCCTTAGGTCACGAGGATGACCCACCTTGGGTTAAAAGACTAACTCTATGATCAGTCAGGCAACCCTGAGTCTTTAAGTCAGGTGACCCTAAGTTTTCAAGTCAGGCGACCCTTGGGCTAAGAAAGGCAAAGGAGGAACCCTGTGATATAACCTGAGTCAGGTCGAGAATAATTACATTATGGCCCCCTCTGCCACCAAGTAAGTACGTTTATGTTCTCCCCCCATGTATGACTTAGGCCCGAACAAATGCCTAAGAATTCCCAACAACACTGACAACATAAGGCTTAAGCCTACAAAAGTGTGCCATCAGGAATCCTTACGTACCAAAGGTTATATAGACCCGACAGATCTAATGCTTCGAAGGTTCTTAATAAATGCATCCGTCGTAAAAAAGTTGACCACGAGGCACTCTTATACTGAGTAAACATTGCGACTAGAAATGATTAATTCACCTACACTTAGAAAACCTGGGTTGGTATTCATTCCTACTCGACGCTAAAGCGGTGACCCCGAGGAATCCTTATAATTCACCCCCTCCCCTCACTACTCAGGAAATAGTTAGCTAACCTAAGAAGCGTTAACACTTGGTTAGGTTCTTTTTATTCCTACCTATCGTTGTGCGTATAAGGAACACAAAAAATGTCATAGCACACATCAACACTTAAAAAATTCTTGAAGACTAGAGATGATGCATAGAGAATAGCACAAAAGAATTTTATTCATATACATAATATATTACATGTCAAAAAAAAAAACTATTCTTTGGGGTTAACATCCCCTAATACATCTACCAAGTTAGGTTCCCCGAGGACAGCTATTAGAACTTCGACCGCCCCCTCGGTTGTTAACTCTTGGTCTCCCCCGGTAGCCCTCCCGTTGACCATGATGTCACCCTGGCTGTCCTCTTCCTCCTCCTCGTCCTTGGCATCGGTTCCTCTAGGCTGGATGAATGAGAAATTGATGTAGGAGAATCGCTTGGATGCGACATCCTAGAATTCCTCGAAGCCCTCCCAAAAGCAGTCAGCCCTGATGAGGCCAAAAGCGTCTGAGGCCAAATACTTGGTCTCTGCCTCCTGTGGGCCTCGGTTTTTGCACAATGGATAAACCACTTAGAAAAGTGATTCACTCATCATGGACCTAACCCACAATGGTTTGGAGTCACCACTAGTCTTTTAAAGATGTGACTAAACATCTATTTTTGAAAAATACAATAATTTTATTTTAAAATTATTTTAAAATGTCTGACTCCATTTCAAAATGGTCGACTTAAGGATTCAGGGTAGGTGGTTCGGTTATGGACCAAGGAAGGTGTTAGGCACCCTGGTCCATACGCATATGCGGTTACCTACTTAAACCGATTCAAATTAGGGCCAAATTTCTATATATGAGATGTGCATTAGTGTATCTAATTTGAAAATATGTCATGCCTATGCGAGTTGGTTTTCCTAAATAATTAGTGCAAGTGTATCCACGTATGTATAAAAAAGTTGTACAATTCTAATTAACAAGTTGATCATCTACTTAACATGTTGTATATAAAAATAAAATCAATGGAATAAAAAGTTTAGGATGGATATGTACTAAAATATGATAGTTATTGCATAATTTATGTACAAGATAGAATTATAATGCATGAACTATGACAAGTATAGACATACAGAGGAAATGAAAAGAAAAAGAAAAAGATCAAAGATAAATAGACAAGGAAAATTAGTCAACTAAGGTAAACTTGGTTTAACTTTGCTTAATTTAGGTCGGTTCAATTTTGGATCAGATTTGATTCAGGTTGACTTAAGCAAGATTAAGTTTGAGTACTAGGTCGGCCTAAAGTTGAATGGACATATACCTTACCATCTCCCATCAATGTATGCCACAAACCTAAAATAAGGGACTTTATCAAACCCCCAAGAATGGTGATATTTTTCTCCCTTAAAAACTTGAAATGATTCGAGCCCAAAGAGGCAAGCCCACACACATCTCTCACGAGTAATCATTACTTTACATAATTTATACCATATTTTCCTCATGAATAACAACATGGGTTGTTTTGTCTTTTAACATAGGGTTTTTGTCTTTTTGTGTTCTTTTTGGTCATGCCACTTAAAAGCTACAACAACATTTGCTGCAGTTGATCATTTGGCTTATTTTATATAGCTAAGACATCAGTTTTACATTAGAGGAAAGCACACATGTATCTCCCTATCTTACCTAAACAATACATATGTGATTAAGTAATATTTATTTTATATAAAGAATAGATTATATATATGTCATATTACTTCACACATAAAAGGACACATACCCGTACCTTATGGCTATAGTTTACTACTTCCCAAAACTAAGAAGATACACTGTTGCAGCCCAAATCTGAAGAAGATGAAAGCATGATGGAAGGATGGCATATGGACAGCCAAAATGGGTATTCCATGGAGGATGGGTTTTTGTCTTGATATAGTGTAAAACAGGATATCCTCTATGGACACCAAAAGTTCTCGACTCTATATTTCTCATATGTTCATCAAAACCTCTTTTACTGTAACCGGGACCTCAACTATATATACCAATGGTGTTGCTTTATTCTAATATAGCATCAAGTTGATCAGGTCATTCACTCGGGTCAGTTTAAAAGAGGGATATACACTGGTTCCTCTGAATCCACATATTCTTCATCGTCTCTCGATCCCCTGATCAAGCATTGGCACATGCACCATCTCATGGCAGCAACTGCTAATCGGAATGATTCTCTAATAACGATACAAATACTTAGTGACAACCGTTGCATCAGGACTGACCTGGTTCGGTCAATCCATGGCTGGATGGGAAGCATACGATGTGGAGACTCCTAAGTGATCCTTTGAAG
>JAOXJP010017948.1:0-17447 GCA_025762735.1 Platanus orientalis | reverse complement strand
AGACCAAAACGAATACTAGAGACAAGATAGGTGCAATCATTCAAACTGGTCGATTCCTGCCCTAAGATCACTACCAGAGGCAGAACTGATTGAATGGCCGGTCCCAATGCAATGTGCATGTGAAACACTTTTCCTGACATTTCATTTGTAAATTATAGTCCAATCATTCAAACAGGTTGGTTCCAACCTAAGATTTCTGCTAAGGGCAGGACCCGTTGAATGGTGGGTGGCAACTTCATTTGTAAGTGCAAATACTTAGTGTCTATATCAGCCAAAAATAGCAAACTCCATTCAGTAGATGTCCAAGATCTGATGTCAGATGATGGTTCAAATAGCTTGCAGAAGTTTAGGACAGAATTAAAGAACCAAGAAAGTCTCTTAAACACCCCAAACACTAGTAAATTGAAGAGAAACTTAGAAAATAAAGTAAGGAATAGAATTAGAAGAATCTAGACAAGATGATGGTTCAAATAGCTTGCGGAAGTTTAGGACAGAATTAAAGAACCAAGAAAGTCTCTTAAACACCTCAAATACTAGTAAATTGAAGAGAAACTTAGAACAGAAAGTAAGGAATATAATTACAAGAATCTAGACAAGAAAACAAGAAGAAAGAAGAGGGGAAAACACAAAAAATCAATTCTAGAAATTCTGGGGTAGAGGTGCAAAATGACAAAAAAAAAACCCTAGCCATGCATCAGAAAAGTATGCAATTTTGCAGGGGGAATATTTTTTTTTTTTTTTTTTTTTTTTGCTGAATAACTGGGGTATGTATTAATAGGGGATGGGGAAGAGGAGAAAATAGACTGGCCAAAAACGAACTGGGGAAGAAACAAGAGCATAAAAGAAGATAGAGATAGCGAGAAAGGGAGGGGGGGAAGGGAGACTCCCATGATACAAACAATTCAAGAGTTACATTTCTTCAACAAGACTACCCACCACTATGTCTACTTTATGAATGCCCTGCTTTGCCAACTCGTCTGTTACCTCATTAGCCTCTCTAGGAATCCATTTGAATGAGATATTCAAAGAAGAGACTAGAAATGCCGCTTCCTTTAGTAGGTTGGATAGTTTCCAAGGCCCCTTGTTTTCACTCTTCATCCAACTAATAACAGCCACCAAATCACCCTCCACCACAAAAGAAGAAGACGATAATCCTCTTGAATGAATGATCCTTAGGCCGAATAAAAGAGCCATGGTTTCAGCATAGAGACAGTCCCGAGTGCCCAATGGACTCGAATATAATACCAAAGAAGATCCCAATGCATCAAAAATAGTTCCTCCTATGCCCACCGGCCCCGAATTGCCCATTGAACTTCCATCAAAGTTTAATTTGAGATCGTTCCTAGAAGGGAGAGACCGGCTATGAATCACTTAAGAGACACCTGGATGCTGAATTGATGATGATAGAAAACTCCCTTACTAAGGAATCCACTGATATACCTTTAAAGCAGAGCTCCTTAGATACCCAAAATGCCACCCGGATGGAAATACATTCAATCAATTGTCGAGCCGATCTTTTCTTATCTTGGAAGATCCTCAAATTCCTTTCCTCCCTAAATTGACCATATAATGATGGATGGAAGATATCTCCATAAAGCCTTGCCTCGCTTTTTGAACGGGGCATAAGACCAACTCTTTAAAAGATCAATGATTCCAAAGGCAAGACCAAAGATATATCAAACATACTGATGAAAAACCACCATACTTCCAATGTATATGGGCAATGGAAGAATATGTGATTAGCCAGTTCACCCTCCCTAAGACATAGATGGCACACATGAGGTAGGAGGCACCAACCTTTACGTCTATGTTGAATCATATCACTTGTATTTATACATTTATGGGCTACCTCCCAACATAGAGCTTTGTACCGTAGAGGACTATGGGATTTCCAAATAAGACAAGATGGGAAAGGATATGAAGGGGAGTATGTACTAGAGAGACATGAGCTATTAATTAGGATTTTGCGAAAGGATGATGGAATAAAGACCCTGCTTGAAGAAAGGGACCATAAGCGGGAGTCAGAGGACGTGGGGTCAATGAAAACTTTGGAAAGGAAGGACCGAGCAATGATACCTCCTCAATCTCATGATCTCTCATACCTCTACGAAGACCTAGATCCCATGCCACACTAGAGCATGGGGAAGACAATGAGTAGAAGCAGGAAATCGGTAAACATTTCTTAGATGGTATGGAGAAGATCCTTTGGAATCTAGTAGCCAAAGCCGCATCACCCCACCACTTGTCCTCCCAAAATTTGATTCTTTTGCCATTACCCAAATCATATCTTGCATAAGTATTGAACTTTGAATATATCCTGTCAATACTCTTCCAAGGGCAATTAAGTTCCACTCTTCCCTTTAATTTGGAGTCCCATCCATTATCATGCATCTCATATTTAGCCTTTATAACCAATTGCCACATACTGTCATCTTCCCTTGGAAATCTCCATAGCCACTTTGCTAGTAAAGCATCATTCCTTTTTGATATATTGCCCAGTCCTAAACACCCAATTTCCAATGGCTTGCACACCATGTCCCACCTTAATAGATGGTCTCTTCTTTTATCCCTTAGTTCCCAAAGGAAGTCTCTTTGCATTTTCTCAATAAATTGGATCACTTTACTTAGGGCCTTAAAAATAGACAGGTAATATGTTGGGAGATTAGATAGTGTTGATTTTATCAATTCTATTCTGCTGCCCAATGAAAAATAGTTTCTTTTCCAAGAACTCAACCTTTTTGTCACTTTCTCCAGAACAGGCTGCCAGAAAGATAGAGCACAGGGATTGGCCCCAAGGAAAGGCCCAAATATTTTATGGGCCAAGATTCCAGATCACACCCCAATACTCCAGCATATGCTAACAATTCTGCTTCCTCCAAGTTTAGATCAGCCACCTTGCATTTTTCCATATTGACCCTTAATCCAAATATTCTTTCAAAACACCTCA
Source organism: Platanus orientalis (assembly GCA_025762735.1). Lineage (NCBI taxonomy): Eukaryota > Viridiplantae > Streptophyta > Magnoliopsida > Proteales > Platanaceae > Platanus > Platanus orientalis. The sequence continues at coordinate 14,500 of JAOXJP010017948.1, read as the reverse complement.
TGATAGATCTCAATTTCACGACATAGTTCTGAGAGGCCTCACAAAATAATATCGTATCATCAGCAAACTGTAGATGAGAAACTGAAACTTGTCCATTACCAATCTCAAACCCTTTGATTATCTCTCTTTCCTCCACCCTTCTCATCAACTTACTAAAAGTGTCGGCCACAATTGTGAATAAAAAATGGGAAAGGGGATCGCCTTGTCTTAGGCCCCTCTTAGCCGGAATAAAACCTTTTAAAGTTCTATTTATCAATATCGCATAGTGAGCTGATGAAATACACCCCCATATCCATTTTCTCCATCTTTGACCAAAACCTTTCAAACCCATGACATAATTCAGAAAATCCCAGTTTACATGATCATATGCTTTTTCTAAATCCACTTTACATACCATTCCTTTCTTTCCTTTGGTTTTCATTTCCTCCACACACATTCATTAGCTATAAGAATCTCATCAAGAATTTGTCGATTCTTAACAAATGCTCCTTGGGAAGAAGATGTGATGTCCCTCATTACTTCTCTAATTCTTTTAAAAAGAACCTTGGAAATAATTTTGTATACACTGCTGATGAGACTGATTGGCCTGAAGTCTTTAGGGCATAGTAATCCTTCCTTTTTTGGAATGAGTGCAATGAAGGTTGAATTCATACTCATGTTGATGGTACCTCGCTCAAAAAATTCATTAAATACCTTCATAAGGTCCTTTTTAAGCACATCCCAACATGATTTGTAGAAGGCCATAGTGAATCCATCCAGCCTAGGAGACTCCTCCCCATCCATTTCCATAATAGCTAAGTGCACCTCCTCTTCCGAGAACCTTCTCTCTAGTTTTTCCGCCTCCAAGTTTGAAATGGTCTCCCAAACCAATCCCTCTACCCTTCTACAAGGGTTTGGAGGGGAAGAATATAGTTTAGTAAGTGTTGAATGAAGGCATTTTCGATCTCATCCGGGTTGTTAATGGGCTGATTGTTCAAATAGATTTTATTAATATGGTTCTTCAATCTTCTTGCATTGGCCATTTGGTGAAAAAATTTAGTGGTACCATCCAATTCTTTGAACCACTAGAATCTTGCCTTTTGTCTCCACTTGATTTCCTCATTTCTTATGATTTTCTCATATTCAAGTTTAAGCTTCTTCCTTTCTTCCCATTCCGAGGTAATCAATTCCTGTTCCTCCTCCCATCTGTCTATGATCTCCAATTCAGAGGATATCTTGTTTTTTTCTTCCTCAATAATTCTGAATACTTCTTTGCTCCACCCCCGTAATCTATCTTTTATGCTTTGAAGTTTTTTCATAAAGGAGAATCCACACCATCCCATATCTTGACATCCCCACCACCAGTTTAGAATGGAATCATGAAATTTTGGGTGGGACATCCACATGTTTTCAAACCGGAAAGGATAAGGACCTCTCCTCATGACCAGTTGATAAAGGATAATTGGAGTGTGATCCGAAGTTACCCTATTCAATGCACTCTGAGAGGGGATCCCAAAACTAATTTCCCACTCTTGGGAGAATAAAAATCTATCCAATCGGGAGCAACATGGTGATGTTTGGAAGTTAGACCAAGTGTATTTTGCATTTAGAAGTGGAGAATCAATGAGAGCACAATCATTTCTGAAATTATTGAAGCCCCTAATTGATCTAGTGGATCAAGACCCCCCTCTCTTATCTTGTGACTCCTTTATGGCGTAGAAGTCACCCCCCATACACCACAGAATATCCCATAATACCTTGATATCTGACATTTCAAGCCAAAAAGACTCCCTCTCATATGGTCTAACCGGTCCATAACCCGACGTTAAGCACCACAAGGTATCATCGTCCTTTCTTGAATTTGACTGAAATTGTATAAGCCCCCGGTAATGTTTCTACCATCTCAAAACAGTCTTCTTTCCACATGATAATATGTCCACCCGATGCACCAAATGAAGGGAGGTACACCCAACTCTTGTTTCAAATGCCCCATAAACTTTTAATCCATTTATTGTCCACTAGTTCCAATATCCACCCTAGCCTTTTTGATCTCTGCTTTAATGAGGGACCTCTTTCGAGCGCTCCCCAATCCCCTCACATTCCAAGAGAGGATTTTCATTGACAACTCTTAAAACCCCCGCTCCTTGATCCTCGAGCAGGACGAGAGCTTTTAAATCTCAAATTTCCTTCATAATTAATCCCAGTGCTCAGGTTATCAATCTCCCGTCTTCTTCCCCTGTTACCTTCCAGTTTTGGAATCATATGAGTAGATTTTAAGCCCAATTCATTTTCTAAACTGTCCACCTCATCCTGAATCAAGATACCTTTCCTCTCCCCCTTCTTCATAGAGCCATTCAACATTCCATTCTCAAGATTGGGAGGACATGAAGAGGACTGGTAAGTACTGCCCATTTGGCGATTCATAAAATTCCTCCCAATTTCCAAGCACCGAGAGGAAATCATTTCAGACACACTTTCCACCATACACTCCAAAACCGAATTCAATAAGGCTTCCGGCAACTCTGGAGACATACCCTCAATCTTGGTATGCCTCGAGGTCTTACCAATTTCATGCAAAGACCTATGAGTATGGAATGGAGAAGAGGAGAGTGGAGGAATCAAAGAATTACCAGGGGACACATAATGTTTGGAATTCTTATGGGAACAAGAAGAATACAAATTTGAAGAACAACACGGGGAATGGGGAGAAATACCTGGAGAAACAACAGCAGAGAAAACTTTAGGACTGAGATCCACAGTAGACCAAAGCTCTTTAGGGGAACCTAAACCATGTATGCATATAAGGGGTACTTCACCATTTCAGCATCGACATACACAGCCAGTTGAGTTTGCCGACTTTGATCCACAGTCTCAATCACAACATCAGACGAGCATTCTTGTCTTTGCTTCATCCCAATAACCGAAGGTGAAGATTGAAGAGTATCATTAGGTTGAAAGATGTCCAAGTTCATTTGGTTCTCTGCTCCAATCATGTCATCCAATCTTTCAAACTGATCGGAACAACCCACACTACCAATGCCAGAGGAGGAAGAAGATTCCGACTTAGAATAACCCTCCAATTCGTCATCCCTTGAGTTGGATTTTCTGCAAAATCTAGATTCGTCCTATTGTGAAAAGATCCCGTTGAATGCTCCCTCTCAGCTCCTTCACCAACTTTAGTATGCTCACCTCGGTGATCAATGTTCCCATGAAAAATCGCACCTGCTAGATCTAACCTGGTCTTAAACGATGGCGGAACATACTTTCCCAAAATGGACTGTCCCCCGCATTGTGGTCTGGACGTCATAGCCCTTCTCGAGGTCTCCGGAGAAGAAGATTGGTTCGTGCAAGACACAAGTCTCCAAATTAGGTTTTCCACACCCCTATCTTTCTTTTTGATATCACCCACGACCCTTGGCCCACTTTCAGCCATAGGCCTCAAGTTCAGCGTATCCGAGCCCGAATAATGATTTCCAATCGAATCCATTTGCTACGATCCATGAGAGCCCAGAGGTCCACTATCTGGATTGGGAATGGGCTTGGTATTGGGCTTAGCCAGCGGTTCTTTCAATGGCTTACGTGATGTAAAGTCATTTTTTGGAATTTGATTTTTAAAATTTAAAGAACCCTCCCCATTTCCGCCTCTCCAAGGATTAAGCTCAGATCTCAAGGCTAGGCCCACTTTCTGTTTACCTTTTCGATGCTTCTCGACACGTATCCAACCATCATACCCATCATCTTCGTTCTCCACACGAAACCCTCCCGCCTCGGTTTCCTCGAGCAACAACAACCATTCACCGATGCCAGAGAACATGAATGAAGAGGTAAAGTTTTCATTTTGATCGACCTCCTCAATAGTTGAGACCCAGATGTGGTACATGCTCCCCCCTTCTCTAAAGTGGATTACCAACGGGATTTTAGCCCTAGAGGAGGCAGCAACTAAGATCCGGGCTTTTGTAAGGTCAACCAAGGATTTTGTTGCTCTGACATCTTTAACAGACCGCCACAAGCTCCCCCTATGACCTCAAGTACATCACACCTCCACAGATGAAAAGGCAGACCAATGAGCCCCAACCAACATCCCATATCGGTGCATCCAAGCTCCTTGGTATTAACCTTCGGTTTCCATTTATCAAGCATCACCAATAGAACTCTTAAAGCGTTCAGAGAGTCCTCTGAAGGGGTAGGTAGATTATGAAGGATAGCTCTTTGACAGGGTGAATCTTAGGTCTGTAAAGTACTAGTATTCCAAATTTCATGAATTTTGGATTAGATTTGATACAAGAAAGTTGTTGTAGGGTTTATTCAAGAAACTGGACAATTGTAGGAAGAAAACGATTCAAGAATGATGTGAAATCAAAGAAAGAATTCAAGAAACCAAAAGAAAAATCACATAAAGAAGGGATTTAGGTTTGATTTTAACTTTAGGTTCAAGAAAACCCAACAAGAATGAATCTTGAAGGCTCTTGGTAATTCTTGATAGCTCTTTAATTAAAGAAACAATAATCAGTCAATATAAGTAAAGAATTCAGTAAAAAAGATTAACAAGAAGCAAGAAAGCAAGAAAGAGAGAAAGAAAGAAAGAGAAAGAGGGAGAAGTAGCAAAAATCGTGAAGGAAAAGAGAAGAGAGAGAGAGAGGAAACCACTTACTCATGGGATGGAAAAAAGAAATGAGAGATATTTGGGGAGCCCACGGCTACAAGCCAAGAAAGGGATACCTGCCCACTCGTGGGACTCAAAACACATTTCTTTATTTCACTCTCAAAAGTTGATTACAACCGAATGATCCATTCTATTTATAGACTTGAACCCATTAGACTATGATGAAGACATCAGGACCAAGCAGGGTGATACATGCCAGGTGTATCAGAGGAGGAAAAAGAACACTCTGTTCTTATGGTTTGAGTAGGGTGTCTTTTGATTTAGGGTCATTTTCTGGTCTTCTTTTATATTTTATGTATTTGGGATTTTGAAAAAGTTAATTTTGATGATTTCATATATTTTGGGTCATTAAATGTGTTTTTATTAGGGATTTTTTGTTTTATGTAATTAGGAAAGTACTTTGGAAATAAATTGGGAAAAATGGTATTTCTAGTATTTTAATGTAATAAATGGGCAAAATAGTTGAAGCATGGTTTTTAAGTTGTAACCCTTAGATGTGTGGGCTATAAATTGAATCCCACATGCCCAAAACAAATCAATGGAGAAATTTTGAGTTTTTTGTCTCTTGTTGGGCACTCTTCAATGTGAAGGCCTCTCTTCCACCTTGGAGTTTTCTCTCAAAACCCTGAAAAGGGATCTTGGTTCGCAAAGTTCAACACCAAAGATGGAGACCTATCTCTTTCCTATCTTGAGAGTTATCAAGATTTTCTTATCTCTTTCTTTTTTCTAATTTTTTTAAATAAATTTCGTGTGAAATTTTATAATTTCCAACTCTACCTCCATTTAAAGATTTCATCACCAACGATTCGTTTCTTGGAATTTTCAAGATCTGTAAGTTGCATCGTGTTCTTGACTCAAAGACAGACCAAACAGTACCACACCCTGAAGTTTTTCGATTACCGGCAAGAAGAAATCTTGTCGGAAAATCTGTCTGGGCGGAATACATAAAGAGTTACGAAATCAGAGATTTTTTTTTTTTGTTGAAATTTCTAAGGTTGTTTCGCAGGTTTTGTTGATATATTCCAAAAGGAATCATTGAAAGGGGTTTGTTTATAAGATTTGGAAGCGTTTTGAGGAGTTTTGAAGTGACATAACAATTTTCGTGGTTGTTTGCTCTTACAGCAGAGAAGCATTGACGATAGAAGGGTATTTTCATAAAACCCAAACCCTAGTTCAACCAGACCAATGAACCAGGTCAAGCATAGGACAGGTAAACCAAAAATATATATTTATTCTTTCCTTCAAATAGTAGCTAGATGGCATCGTGCTCATACTCCATTAGTTATTTTACCTGTTTTTTTTTATTCCCTATATTCTTAATATGTTAGCATTCCATAAATCAAACCCTTTTCTGTTGTTATTTATTTTCTGATAAATTCTTTACGTTAAATTAAGTTGTTCTTAATCTTTGGTTGGGAATATTTAGACATATTTAATTAGGATTATTTTAATTTAAATTTTGCACATTCCTTAACTTTATTTATGCTCTTAATCATTACAAACCCTATTTGAAATTGGCGTCATTGTGGGTGAATACGAACCTAGTTTATTGTACTTATTTACAATTGGTTATGCATCTCTAATCTCCTATTGCACATACTCATAAACCTACATGCATGTTGCATCAGACTCCTAAACCAACTAGGATTCTAATACTAATTAGATTCCAAATAGAATTTGACTATAACTTGATGACTTCCTAAAACTCCCTAATATTGCAACTAAACCCCTAGTATTTAATGCCTTATTATAAAACGTCTACAGTAATCCACATTGCTTTCTTTATGGAAACAACCCTAAAAGTAAAATAAACCTAAATAAACTAACCCTAAAACTTTTTGGAAACAACCCTAAGCAACTCGAGCTTTGATTTCCAAATCATCTTCCTATGTCTTGAATCTAGCCCTCTTGTGGGGAGGCACGTACATAAGTCTCTTAACAATGTCTACATCAAGATCCTTCTACAAAATGCATTTCTTGATATAGATTACAAACCATGGTTGACACTTTTATGCCCCTCAATTTGGAGAACGCATGGATAGTTTAGAAACATAATCTTTGCACAAGTTCAATAACCCTAGCATTGGCATCCAGATGTACATCTAATCTAAGAAGAATTAATATCATCCTTTGAAGAGGAGTTCTATGAAAACAAATAAAAGAGAATTTCACTAGAGCAAATTTACATGGAAACATATTTTCCATATACTAGATCTCAAATTACTATTTGCATAAGAGAAGAAGTACAACATTGCAATACCATTGTGAAAGAAATATTACTAACAATGCAAGGTGAAAAAAGCATATATATATTTTCTAAACGAGTGCTTTGTTCACATTACTTTGATGAACAACTTGTTAGCCGTCAACTTTATATAAGTTTCAGTTTATTGCTAAATAAATGTGTAGTGACCTATATTCTATCACTAGTTACGTAGGCAAAAAACAAAGTTGTTTTTGCAATTGTAGAGGGACCATCTTGGATCGGGGACCACAAGACCTGTAGATGGCTCTGGGCCCCCATAACTTGCTAGAAGACTGAAAACCAACCACTAGATGGGTTTCATCTAAGAGATTACCTATGTCAGAAATCAATATTATTTTTGGATTTTTTAAAGCTCTAATGGTTTTTTGTTTTTTGTTTTTACCGTTAAAATGAATATCGAAAAACATGTGGTTGTGAATGGGATCATATGTTCTTGCTAATTTATGTTCTGGTTATAATGGCCCCAATCTTCTTATACACCTAAGAAGTTATGGAGTCCCTCAACCATTCAACAGGTCTTGTAGCCCCAGATCCAAGATTTTGTGCAGAGCATACTAATAAAAAACTGAAAAACCAAACCTTAGAAACTAAGAAATAAAACAAGAACATTCCTTTAGGTCAAAAGTCAAAATCACAACTCAATTTGGTGCAATCAACTTCCAAGAGGTGTAATTTTGTACTAAAATGTCCACTTTGGATAAACTTCTATCCCTTTGGAAAGACAAAATCAGACCTATAGAGAAACCTCCAGAGTCCATTCTCATGGTTGATAAAGTTCCAACAGTTGAAAAAAAGGTGAATCATCAAGAATATTCAAAGTACATGTCCAAATCCCATCTCTCAAACATCATGATATCTCAGATCATTGATGTATATATGATGCAGTGCGACACATGGCAGCACATGATTTCAAGGAGGATATTTTTCAGAAAAAAATCAAGGCAGAAAAACAGTTACTAATAGGGTTTAATATGATTTCTACTTTATTTTCAAAGGTTTTTTTTATTAAGTTTTTGGGTTTTATTTGGAGCGTTTTTATTTGTTAAGTTTTGCTTTTTAGTAAGAGAGTTTTTAGAAGATTAGGATTTTATTTGGGTTCAAAATGAGAAATTCGCATAAATTTGGAATTTGGAAGGTTTTGCGCAGTGTTGCTTCAGGATGACATAATTTTTCGCACAGATGTCCGATTGATGCGATTCTTGTTGCATTGGAAAGAAGACTTCAAGAGCTACAATCTCTATTTCATGAAGGATTTCCAAATTCGATCATTTTCAATGCGAAAATTTCGTTCCAAAGTGATGCACGTGATTGGAATCTTTTCATACGAATTTTTGGACGAATTTCTATAGATTTGTATAGATTTTTTCTATATTTTGGTTCTTTAGTCTATCAATAAGCACAATGTAATGGAGCATTAATTCTTGATCGAGTTATTGAATAAAGTTTATTTGTTGAGATTTATTCTCTGTTGATTCTTGGTATTTTCTTTTAAGGAAATCAACAAATCCTTGTTCTTGGTATTTTCAGTTATTGAATAAAGGTTGTTCTCAATCTATTGGTGATATTCATCCCCTATACTTGCGCTGCATTAGTTGGTATCAAACCTAGCGTTGATTTTCCTACACCATCTCAAGGAGATGTGTAGATGTTCGTGAAGTTCCACTAGATGATGTGTATGGGCATGATGATATCGCACGATTGGCTCAACAAATCAAGGTACTGAATCATGAGAGAGCCACCATCCATGCTACAATAATTGTAGTTCAATACTACAATCAATCATTGAATCCACGTTTCCTAGAGGAGGATGCCGACAATGATCTAAACAACCCCTTTGCTAAGTATGGACCAAAGAGGAGGCCAACGGTTGAAAACCTCATAAACAAATGCGATTCTAGGCGATGAGAGTTCAGGTGGATGATTGAGATCCTTGAATTCCATGAGTTTAGAATCGGAAGAGTTCCTTGATTCGGTCTTTACTATAGGAAAGGGAAACCATGAAAAATAATTTATTATAAGTGATCCTTACAGAGAATCATCTGAATTTGATTGTGATTCTATATTTTGGGATTACAGATAATCATCTGAAATTGATTGTGATTCTATATTTTGGGATTCAGAAGATTCAGGTATAATTTCATCTTTACCTATTTTTTGTGATCCCATATAGGGTATTATCTTTGATACACCAAGGGTCTGCATTGAGTCCGTACCTTTTTGCCGTAGTTATGGATGATTTGACTAGGCGCATATAGGAGGAAATGTCATGGTGTATTTTATTTCTTGATGATGTTGTGTTGATTAATGAGACTAGAGAGGGGTAAATGCCAAGTTAGAACAATGGAGGGATGTTTAGAATCAAATGGATTTAGGATAAATTGGACTAAAACAGAATATATGGAATGCAAGTTTAGACAAAATAAGAGTAGAAATGAGGGAGTAGTTAGAATTGCCAACCGAGAGATACCTCAGAGTGACCATTTTCGTTATCTTGGTTCAATCATGCAAAAAGAGGGAGATATTGTAGATGATGTTGCTCATAGAATTAGTGCGGGATGGTAGAAGTGGAGAGGTGTTTCTAGAGTGTTGTGTGATAAACGAATACTACTAAAATTAAAGGAAAATTCTGCAAGACAACTATAAGATCAACCATGTTTTATGGAGAGGACCATTGGGCAACTAACAAACATGTACATAAAATGAGTGTGGCTTAAATGAGGATGTTGAGATGGATGAGTGGCAAGACTAGAAATGATAGAATTAGGAATCAATCCATTCCTGGGAGCTTAGGTGTAGCACCAATAGGTGATAAAATGAGGGAAAGTTGATTAAGATGGTTTGGGCATGTGCAAACGAAGACCAATGACTGCACTAGTGAGGAGGAGTGAGACAATGCAAGTTGGATAGCTCAGAAACTGCAGACAGATATGATTGTACTTATCCTTAGGATAGCTCAGATTAGCACCCTGCAGATGCTCTCTTCTTTCTTCTTCTGATTTTTCTTTTGTGATGAGATTTTTTCTTCTGATTTTTCAATGAGTAAATGAGTAATCTCCCATTGTCTCAAGTAGTTCTCAACATTGAATAGTGCAATGTTATCTAATAAAAAGCAGTTGAGTGTTTTCTCGCCACAACAATAAACAAATGAATACGATACCTCATTGGAAACATGTTAAAATAGGCACTTAACTATTCTTCAATACCTAAGTAAAGTAGAGTCAGAGTATCACTATTCAAAGCTTGTGATCGACTCCAACACATGGTTTGTCTATACTGATAAAAAAATTAAAAAGCTTGTCTAAGTTGACACGGCATAGTTAATGTGAAATTTCATCAAGTTGAACAAAGAAAAAGACATAAAAGAAAACAAAAGAGAAAATATATTACAAGGATAAGTACAATCATATCTGTCTGCAGTTTCTGCATTTCAAATGGCAGAAAATAGATGGTGTGATATAAGAGTGTCGGTTTACTTCATCATTTATGTCATGTGCCTATGTCCAAATCAATTCATGTATTATATTAGCTCTCAGAACTACCCAATTGATACTATAAGGTCAGTTTCAAAATGGAATCACCTAGGAGGGGGGATATCAAGAGTCACGGCTGACTTAGTTTGCTACCTTCAAAACAGTAGGAAAAAACAAATAACAATGGAACAGCTCTCATGGGATTTTCTTTTGATTGAATTTTTGTGTTTAACAAGATCGATTTGAGCAAGCTTTAAGTCAAACTCTACCCATCATATAATCCTAAACCAACTCAATGATGAGGGTTAGACCTGACATACTTTAACCAATTAAAAGTTACGTTCATTTTTTGCATATAAAAAAATTACAATAATTTTTCTATTAATGAAATACTTTCCTTTTCCACATCATTCTCAATTAACATCAAAATCTTTCTTCTTCCACATCAATACCTATTCTCATACAAATCTTTTCAAATTTCTTGATTGACTCAATCCCCATCCTCATCAATATATCTTTCACATTCCTTATTTGTAGGTGTAGATACGTATAATGGATTGTAAAGGTTATTTTATTATTGTAAAAATTATTGATGGGTATGCCATAGTCATCATCAAATACCATGTCTCATTGTTGTTTTTTCATAGCATTCTCAATGAAGAAGTATATAAGTCACAGTCCCCCTGGTTTCACATCTCCAAAACAGCCACACCAGTTATGCAAGTTACATTATGCACAACACAGTTTAAAATAGGCACCTCAAGGGCTCAAGCTTGGTTTAACCATTTGAATACCTTCCTACTTGATTATGGTTTTTAGTGAAATCATTCAGACTACTCCATGTTCATTTATCAGGATGATTTATTGCAATCGTTTATCAAATTTCAAAAGGACATACTTAGAGGACCTCCATGGCATAGAGGCCTCTCGTACCAAGACCATTTTGCAGCTTACTCAAACCAAATATTCTCTTGATTGAAGGCCAACATGCATGGGGCCAAAGCTAGTGTCAAATCTGTTACCATTGTATCTAAGCTTTCAATGCACAATGGGGGAACCCCTTCCTGAACCCATCTACATATTGGCCTGACATCACATATGCTGTAAACCAAGCCTTCCTGATGAAGGACAATAGAGATGATACTAAAGATGATATAGAATGATGGCGAAGATTATCAATAAAATTCAAGGTGAAGTAGCAGAAACAAGAAAATATAAAGACCTGATTTGAAGCTTTTTCAAACCCAAAACAGGGGATCTTAGATTCCACCAAGCTTGAATAAACCCAAGGAATCCACCTTTGAGGAAAACCACTCCTGGTTTTTAGACTTCACAAAGGAATAACACACTAGCCAAGAGCTAGAAAGCAATAAAATTATTTATTCATCAATTTCTTTCATTCATCAAATTCTTTAAATAGGCTTACAAGTTTAAACGACTAAAAACTTGCCAAAATTGAAGACTTCCTAAAATCCTTAACTTGCTAACCAAGTTTTCTAAAATATAAAACTAAAAACTCATTTTCCTAAAATTAGAACAATTGAAACTTAAAACTTTATAAATAAAATAAAATAAAATTATTCCCGTTTTTACTTGACACCCCTTAGTAATTTGATCATAACTTTCTCAAATCACATCGGGTTTGCACAATCTTGGTCTCGTTAGAAAGGTAACTGAATAACCTATCTAATTACACCAAAATCAAGCTAAAATGACAAGTTTTGACCTTTGAAAAAGTGGGCCAAACATAAAAAACGGGATTACTCTAAAAAAACGACCAACATTTTGGTACTATTGGTCTTTTTACATGGACACATAAAATAAACGCTACCCCCCTATAAGACCCTTATTAAACCATATAACATTGCATCTTCCATAAATCGCTTCATGCATGGACCCCACCAAAGCCAAGTGTAGGCCCCACCTTGCTCTAATGTCCGCATCACTGCTAGTTCATGAATAAGCCTACAACTTCACACTTACTAGCGATCAATTCTATCAGCACAGATGTGGTCTATTTGAAAGGAACAGTAGTCTTCAAAAACTATTTAAATATAAAGGGCCGCTTGAAAAGCCAAGGACATGTGTTGTTTGTGGGCCAGGAGCTGTAATGAGTTTTGAGAGGATATGAAAAAAATGATGGAAGACATTGATTCATAGCTCTAGAAATATGTAAAGTTTTTGTTATCTTCTCTATGCCATGCCAAGTGGTGGTGGCACTGTCTTGTATAGCTGCAGTTCTTGTATTTTGGGTTGGGGGACCCCCTCATCCCTTTTTATTAATTCAAACTTTCTTGGGAAAATGAATAAATAAAAAAATCAAACCTACTGGTTTTTAAGCGCATAACAAGATACATTAAAGGGGCACTTGGTCATGGTCTACTGTTTCATCCCAGCTCATCATTTGCTCTCTTTTCCTTGCTAGGTGCATTGATAACCATTGTTCAACCATTGAATTTTGGATTTACTTAGGACCTAATTTGGTTTCCAGCGATCAACAATTTCTCGCTCTAATGCCAAAACAGAGTCTGCCATAGCTGACATCCTTTGGACTAGTTATATGCTTCACAATCTTGGTATCTTTCTCTTGGATCCCACTCATTTATTTTGTATGATATCAGCACCACCTACATGGCAGCCAGCCCAATTCGAAGAAATATGAAGAAATTAACTACCACTTCATTCGTGAACTAGTTCTTCTAGGCAGTAAACTTCTCTCTTTCATTCCAACAAAAGATCAGGGCTGATATTGTTACTAAGGGTCTATTGGGACATAGTTTAGAAGCTTCCAAACTAATTATCCTATTTCACATCAATCTCTATTCTCACCCAAATCTTTAATGAATTGTAAAGATTACTTCCCAAAGATTGTCATCTACGATTGTACAACTTTATATAAACTCACTCAAGATTATTGATGGGTGTGCAAACGCCATTTGTCATTGTTATTTTATTCCATTTGTTTTGGCTCACAGAATAGTTTTACAAAAAAAATTTCCAGCTCATACGATAGCTTGCGGCGATTGATCTACACAGACGTATTTCATTTCTTATGCAAAAAACATGCAAACAAGCTTAAAAGATACAAGAAAGAAATCCAAACCAAGATAAACCCTAACTAACCTGTTTGGAGAGGGGACCGGAAGAGGAGAGCTCTTCTCGAACGAGATCTCCGGTAGCGATGTGAGGGACGCCGAGAAGCTTGGAAAGCCGGCTGGCGTAGGTGCCCTTGCCGACGCCGGGACAGCCGAGGAAAACCCACTGGACGTTTCCGCCGTCGGAATCTCGCCGTAGGGGGAGGGGCTTTTGAGGGAGCGAAGAAGAAGGGACACGGAACTCAGTTTCGGAAAACGCAGCTGAACACAAGCTCCTTACACGAGTCGTCGAAGAGAACGACGAGCCTCTCGCTCTAAATAGGCGGTTTAAGGCCGCCATGGAAGAACAAATCGGAGTTGCAGAGAGAGAGAGAGAGAAATAGACTGAGGATTTTGAGACTTTCTTTTTTTTTTTTTTTTGCAGGAAACCGGAGAAGGGCCGGGCGGTTTTTAATGGCACATTGGAAGTGAGGATCTTTCCTTGGCGTCTTTGCTTTCTTTTTCTAAAAAAAAAAAAATTAATAAAATGAAAAGTATAAAAAATAAAAGAGTAACGTCTCGATTTAACCATGATTCCTATTCAATAACGTACATTGCCACCCCAGATTTTGTCTGCGTGACGGGTCGGATTGATCCGGATATGGATCCATCATAATCTCGGATCCGATATCAAACCCAATGCATTTTTTAATAAAACAATTAACCTTATCTCTTAAGACCGCAAGGTTGTAAGAATGGTCAGAGTTAATTTATATAATATATTTCAACACTCCCCCCTCTAAAGGCTAAAGTGATATTCAACACTCCCCCTCCAGATTTTTGGTAGTCAACACTTATCTAAAAAACTCAACATTCTAAATTGCACATTTTCAATTTTGTTCATTATTTTACCACATGTCAACCAATGAAATCTTCTAAATGATATCTAAACTTTAACATTCTAGAGAGAATCTTGGGGCCCAATGAACATGGGAAAACCATATGTGAGTCTTCAAACGTGCATATATATATATATATATATATATAT
>JAOXJP010017947.1:0-31760 GCA_025762735.1 Platanus orientalis | reverse complement strand
GAAGTCTTTTGCTATGATGCTTCTGAGTGTGCTAACAAGAAATCAAAGTCTAAGGGCAAACACAAGAAGAAAATAACTGCCATATGGGATAACAACTCTGATGATTCAGATAAAGAACCATCTAGCTCTGATGATGACTCATCAAAAAGAATAGTTGCATTTGTTGCTTTCACTCGAGATGACTTCAGCAGTGAACGTGAAGATAAGGAGAGTGAACTTCAAGGGGCATTTATAAACTCTTTGAAGAAAACTCCACTCTGGAGAAATTAGTAGCTCAGCTTAGAAGTGAAAACAAAAAATTATTGGATCAATTGAGCAACACCAGTAGTAAATCTAGTGAAGATGTGGAATTACTAGAAACCAACTCTAGACTCTTAGATGAGAACTACAAACTCAGAGAAACTATCAAACAATTGGAGTCTAAAGACTCTTCACTAAAACTTGATTTAATTGATAAATTAGAAAATAATAAGAAAAAGTCAATTTCTATGCTTACCCTAGGAGATCCTTGACTTGAAAGAATGCTCACAATGGGTAAGAATAGTGGTGATAGAAGAGAACTTGGGTTTAACAATGTGTTTAATCATAAGAAGGACCAACCCATTATCTTTGTAAAGGGAAAAGAAAATATCTAAAACCCTCCTTCAAAGCAAAAACCGAATGAGGTAAAGAAACTCTAAAAGAATATCCCTACTCATAAAGGCCAAATTCCTTCACAACTTCCCAAAGACTTGGGAAATAGGAAAAAAGATCATATATCTTATCAAAAGACAAGAGCTCTTGATGATAGGCAACACACTTCTTACAAAGGAAAAATCGTAGACACATCTCAACAGTCAACATCTTGGACTAAAGTGTCATATGATAAAAGACCTAAATTTGACAAGGGTAATACCCATGACGAAAATAGAGAGATCTCCTAGAGAAACAACCTCCATGCATCTACATCTAGAGTTCCACCAATCATGTGCTACTATTGTGGACAAAAAGAACACATGAAGATAGATTGTAGAAAAATGAGGAATGACCTAAAAGCTGAGTTGATCTAAGAAAATCAAATGAAGTCTAACAAAAATCTCAGAAAAAGGGCCTACTTCCAAAGAATTGAGCATGAGAACCTTGAGAAGAAAAAGAGGATGACCCAACCTAGACAAGTCAAACTAAAACAAATATGAGTCAAGAAAACTAAACTCAAATGTCTTGTAGTTCACACTACTTTCAAGGCATCAAACACCTCACAATGGTATCTTGATAGTGGATGTTTAAGACATATGATAGGAAACAAATCTCTCTTCTCACACTATGTTCCAAGTAAAGATGGTAATGTAACCTTTGGTGATGGAAACATTGTCAAGATCATGGGTAGAGGTGTAGTTGAAATACCCGGAGTTCCAACACTAAGAGATGTTTCCTTTATTGAATGACTCAAGCACAACCTCCTAAGCATAAGTCAAATATGTGACTTGGGTTATGATGTAGGTTTCACCAATAAAGGGTGTCACATCAAGAACAATGAAGAAGTTGTAGCCAAAGACATTCACAATGGTGACAATTGTTATATCTTTGGAAGTAGCACTCCAAACATATGCGTTATCACTAGACAAGATGAAACCAGTCTTTGGCATCAAAGACTTGGACATAAATTTTAGGGATTAAACTCATCTAAGTAGAAAAGACTGAGTTCTTGGGATTCCCAAACTAAGTAAACAAGAAAATCTCATATGTAGTGGTTGTCAACTAGGAAAACAAACTAGAGTATCTCATAAAAAATTGACAGACATAAAAACCACTAGACGACTAGAGCTAATCCATATGTATCAAGCCGAACCAACAAGAACCAAGAGCCTTGGTGGCAAAAAGTACTTCATGGTCATGGTGGATGATTTCTCTAGATACACATGGGTATCTTTCCTGAGAGAGAAATCTGAAGCATTTGAAGAATTCAAAAATCTGTGTATCAAACTACAAACTGAGAAGGAACTCACAATTAAAAGAATTCAGAGTGACCATGGAAGTGAATTTGAAATTCGAAAATTCACTAACTTTTACAATGAATGCGGAATTAAACACGAATTCTTTGCACCCAAAACTCCCCAACAAAGCAAGGTAGCTAAAAGGAAAAATGAAACTTTACAAGACATGGCAACTGTCGTGCCGTCTAGTAAAGATATTCCCCAAAGGTTTTGGGTTGAAGCTGTAAACACCGCTTGCTACACTAGCAATAGGGTGTTCCTAAGGCCTAACACTTCAAAAACTCCATATGAGTTATAAAATGGCAACAAGCCAAACTTGAAATACTTCAGAATTTTTGGTAACACTTGCTATATCTTGAGAGATAGAGAAAACTTAGGCAAGTTTGACTCCAAAAGTAATGAAGGGATCTTCCTTGAATATTCACATAGAAGCAAGGCCTATAGGGTCTTCAACAAAAGAACCTCTACCATGGAAGAGTCTATCAATGTTATTATTAATGATCAATTAAAGACTTAAACCAACAAGAGAGAGGGAAAATGAAGAAAACTCTAAAGGTGATCTCAAATCACTTGAGAATGAAACCTTCTAGGACTCCGGAAGTGAGTAAGAAGAGATAGACAATGATGAAGTGAAACATCCTAAGGAAAGAAGATTAATTAAGGGTCACTCATCAAAGGATATAATTGGAGATCCAAACAAAGGTGTCAAAACTAGGAACCAACTTGAAAATCTTATCAGTCGTGTGTGCTTCACATCAACAGTTGAGCCCAGAAAAGTAAGAGAAGCTCTAAATGATCTAGATTTGATCATAGCTAAGCAAGAAGAGTTTAATCAATTCAAAAGAAATAATGTATGGTACCTTGTTGAAAAACCAGAAGACAAGAACATAATTAGGACTAAATGGATTTTCAAGAACCAAATGGATGAGCATGGAATTGTTATTAGAAACAAAGCTCACTTTGTTGCTAAAGGTTATGCCCAAATTGAAGGGATTGACTTTGAAGAGATGTTTACACCGGTAGCAAGACTAGAGTCGATCCGAATCTTGTTATCAATTGCATGTCATTTGAAATTTAAGTTATATCAAAGGGATGTCAAAAGTGCGTTTCTCAACGAAATACTTCAAAAAGAAGTATATGTGAACAACCTGAAGGGTTTAAAGATCTACATCTACCAAATCATGTATACAAGTTGAAGAAAACATTATATGGATTAAAACAAGCTCCAAGAGCCTGGTATGATAGACTTACCAAGTTCTTGACAGACCATCAATATGTTAGGGGAGTGTAGATAAAACACTCTTTATCAAGAAAAAGGATGGTCACATACTCATTACGCAAATATATATTGATGACATCATCTTTGGGTCAACATGCAAAGAATTGGCACACGGATTCTCTCACACAATGAAATCCAAATTTGAAATGAGTATGGAGGGAGAACTAAGACTCTTCCTTGGATTACAGATCAAGCAAACAACGGATGAGATATTTCTAAACCAATCCAAATTTGGAAGGGATCTAGTATCCAAGTTTGGACTTTCTACATCTAATCCCTTAGACACTCCTATTAGCATAAGTGAAAAAATCACTAAAGACATCGATGGAGTTGACGTCAATTCCATCGAATATAGGAGTATAATAGGAAGTTTGTTGTATTTAATAACTAGCAGACCCGATATTTCCTTTAGTATAGGTGTATGTGCAAGATATCAAGCATCACCTAAGGAATCGCATCTAAAGGTAGCTAAAATGATTATAAGATACGTCCATAGGACAATAAACTTTGGGCTTTGGTATCCATTTGATACAAACCCAACAATAGCTGGATTCATAAATGCTGATTGGGCAGGAAATGTAGACGATCAGAAGGGCACCAGTGGTAGATGTTTGTACATAGGTAATTGCCTAGTCTCTTGGCACAGTCGCAAGTAGAACTCCATTTCATTATCAACGGCTGAGGCAGAGTATGTTGCCACTAGAAGTGGGTGTACACAACTACTTTGGATGAAACAAGATGCTTGCAGACTACGAGTTATCTGAAGAAACAATGAACTTGTTCGTTGACAACTCAAGTGCAATACAAATCTCTAAAAACCCAGTGCAACACTCTAGGACTAAATATATAGATATCAGACACCACTTCATTCATGAATTAATAGAAGAGAAAATGATTTCTCTAGAGTATATGTCTACCTAGGACCAACTAGTAGACGTCCTCATAAAGGCACTGGAGTCGAAAATCTTTGAATACCTTCAAGGTGCAATTGGGATGTGTTCATTATGAAAGAAGACACAAAATTACCCTTACAATGAATTAAAAACATTAATTGAGGATAATAGGGGTAAATCAAAGAAAATTTGAGGAAAAAGGAAATTTTCTTCAAAAGGTTCTAGTTTGGATCGATCCAAACTAACAGTAATTGTGGAATACAAACCGTTTTTGGGTTATATAAAGGGGGGAAACCCTTGGTTCAATCCCAGATCAAACTAGGATCACTTCCAAGGCTTTTGAGCTCTCCTTTCTCCCTTCCTTTGCAAACCCTCTTCCTTCTTTGGAAAATCTCTCAAATCCCCACTCCACACCCTGTCAAAATGCGATCTAGGGAAGGCTCCCATTCGTGAAAATGAGTAACCAAAGTGCCTAAGGACGGCATCAATCAACTATGAAGCATTCTGCAACTCCGCCGCTTTCCATAACTACCACAACATCTCCAATAAGAGGATCTTTATAGAGCGGTTTGTGAAGAAGACAAACCTCAGGGACTTCACAATAAAAACGGTGATTCCAAATGACGGGTGGAAGCAAATCACCATAGTTAAGGGTTTCGTGTAACAAGAGGTGGCGAAGATCTTCTATTCCAACATCCATAATACCAACTACACCACTCTGTCGTTCAAGATAGAAGTCTATGGGGTTAGGATGCTGATCAACCCCAATTGGGTAGCCATGCTCATGGGCATTGCTTACCCCACCACAGATGTCACGGTTTTTCTTAATCAAGGGATTGACAAAGCTCATATCTCTGATCTATTTGAGAGAGAGGGCATTTCCTGGTTCGAGAAATTGTCAACGACGAAATGCTGCATGGTGACGAGGGTACTCAACATCATCCTTGTGCACACTCTACTTCAGACAATACACAAAACAGATATGTTAGACGATCGGATGGACCTGGTCGCTAGCCTAATGGAGGGCAAGTCTGTCGATGTCCCGGCCATCATGTGCCTTGTTATGCTACAAGCGTCCATTGACAATAGGACGAAGTGGGGACTACCATATAGGGTGCTTGTCACCCAACGAATGAAGCAGTGTGGTGTCACATTCCCTAAAGGCGTTGTAGTCATTTCCTAGGGACTTCCCATCGACGATGCAACCATCAAACGAATGGAAGGGCAGAAGCATACAATGAAGAGGCCAGCCCAGGTCATTGGAGAGGTAGCTCAGCCTATCCCAGCATCTATACCATCTCAGGCAGAGGCACCACCAGCTCCAGAGTTCCTCCACTGACACCTGACTCAACTCCCATACCCCCTCCAGCTCAGTTTCCCATTCCTGGAGTATCCCCGGTTCTTTCTACACTCATTCAGGATATTCATCATGACATTGGCCGTATGTTTCAGTGCTTCGAGCACCTTGGCCAGAAGGTTGATAGTATGGACAAGAGGCTTGTCCACATAGAGGGCATTGTTGATCCCTCATGAGCACCGGAACCTCACCTGATTGTTGACATCCTCAGAGATGATGTGGATGAGAGGAAGATGAGGACGATGATGAGGATGCTTAGAGCACTCTTTCTGTTTTTTTCCTTCTCTTGTACCTATCATACTATCAATGAAGGAAATTTTTTTTGTTATCTCCTTGTTCTATTATATTTATCTTTGGTTACCATGACAAAAAAGGGAGAAAATAATATATGAATGAATGAATACAAGGGAAGAAAGGGGAAGAAAAGAATTTGAATGAAATGCAAAAATTTGAATGAGTAATTAAAGGTAGGGGAGAAGATTAAAACATAAGAACCAATGCAATGATCAAATTAAGAATGAGATCCACAACCCAAAGAAATTCCCAGTGTTAGGCAGAAATTTCCAAAATATTGGAGTTAAAGGGAGTAACTTAACATAAAAGCTAGCAATTCAACAACTTAAAGAGCCTAAACACATAAAAACTATAATCATTATTCATTTAATATATGCATATTTTCATGACTATTCATATCCATATGCTTGCTTGCATGCTCATTATACTATTTATGTTAACTGGACTAATCTTGGCCTAAGAAAGATATTTTAATTGTCAAATGAGTTTCAGGACCCAAGTATAATGCTAAAGAAGAAATAAAATGCAAAAGACCAAGCTTGCATCAAGGGGGAGAACTAAAGATGACTTGGTCTAATGATACATAGTTACAGTTGTCTATTGAGTCCCAGTATTTGTACTTTTGTAATTCATTCTTGTATTTTAAGTTTTTTCATGGAATTCCCAAAGGGGGAGATTGTTAATGTAATAGGTTGTAAATTTCATGAACTATAAAATACAAAAGTGTATAGACTAGGGCATGAGAATAGTCATGTTGGAATCTCAAAAGTTCAAGGACCAAAGTTGCATAAAAACAAGCTCAAGACCTCAAGAAAAGCAAATGAAAAGTAACCCGGAAGCACACAAGGCATCCCAAAGTATTCACAAGACCATTCCAAGATTTAAAAAAAAAAGAAGGTAAAACAGGTAAAGTTTGTGAATTGGAGAACCAAGGAAGTGTTTCAAGGACCTCGGAACCTTCCCGGACTAAGAAGGAATAACCCCAAAGTCATTAGAGCCCCCTAAGATCAAAATTGGGGCCTTACAATGTAGTAGGATCGATCCAAAGCTTCTGGATCGATCCAAAGAGTCTCGGGTGCATTTTTCTGAGAAAGACAGTATTTTGGATAAATCCAAAGTGCCAAAACTCGTAAAAAACGAGTGTAACGGCTAGTAAATCTCTCATAAATGGAAAAAAAAATTAATTGGGGATAAAAAATAAACGTTACAGATGATTATCATCTAATGGATGACAAGCCCCAAGCCCTTTATAAATTAGGGTAAGCGCCGAAAAAAGAACAAGAATGCTTTTGAATACTTTAAAGAGATACGTTGCTCAACTCATCCTTAAGTTTTGGAAGAGATTAAAATCTCCATTAAGTGTGCATAACTCTCAAGTTTAAGAAGAGATAGATTAAATCAAGGAAGCATCTCTACTCGTGCTAAGGCATATCATTAAGAGGGTATCTCAAAGAGTTATCTGATTCGGAAACTCCATCAGGATTTAAAAAGTTACAACTTGCTCAAAAAGAGCGATCCCATACTGTGTCAATAGCTACATCAAATTTCAAAGAGGTAAGTAAAGCTATTTAAATTCTTATAAAATTGTGATAACTCTCGTCGGAGACATCAATAGTGTAGACCTAAGCACCTCATCAACGGTGTAGACCATTCCTACCGGAGACACCGGGAATAGACCCAGCACTATCGCTAGAGACACCGATAGTGTAGACTTCACACTTTCACTAAAGACACCGGAAGTGTAGACCACACTCACCGAAGACACCAAGTGTAGATAGGCCTTGTTTAATTTTAACATTGATTGTAATTATTCAATCTTAATAAAATTATATAGCTCAGTTGAGAGCTTTTGAAAGTGGGCGTAGGCCTTGTGCCAAACCATTATAAAATCATTGTGTTGTGTGTGCTTGATGATTGTCTCTAGTAGTTGCATTTAATCCATTGAATTTGTCATTCATTTACTTATTGCAATTGTGCACACAATAGTTAAAACAATAAGAAATAAACAAATTGAATATAGGGAATCTATTAACCCTGTTCCCGCTCTGTTGTAGGTAACACTATAGTGCATGACGGAACCTCATGGTCTATGATTAGTTCATAGAAAAGCAATTTCTATTAATCAAAAGCTAGGTTAAGAAAATTATCAAAAATAGGAGATTAAGAAATTGTATTATCCTATTCACCCCCCCTCTAGGAACAATATTAAATTTTCATCTTACACGAACTCTCAACTTCTGATCAATGTCAACTGGTTTAACTGAGGCTAGTGCCTGAAGAAGTGGACAATCCTTGATTATGTGTCCAGCCTTCCCACATTTAAAGCAAGTGCTAGCTGCCTATCTTCACTGTCCTGAATGTAATTTACCACACCTTCTACATACATCAATCGATGTCTTCACATCAGGCTCAGTCCTTCTCTGGTTCTCAGTCTGAGCAAAGTCGCCCTCAGTGAAGTGTCTCATTCACGTCTCTCTTTTTAACCTTGTCGCAAAGCCTTTGTAGCTCTTCGCTCTCATGCTTGGCAATGCAAGCAGTCTCAATCACATCCATAAATGCACTCAGTCGTAGCACAGACATACAGGAGCAAATATTAGGCTTGAGGCCTTGTTAAAATTTTTGCACCTTCATAGCATCATTAACAGCAATTTGTGGAACAAAGTGAGTCAACTTCTTAAATTTAGCTTTGTATTGGAGTACTATCATGTTGCTCTGCATAAGCTCGAGGAATTCTAACTCATTCTCTTTATGAACACTGGGTGGAAAGTAATAGTCCCTGAACACCTTAAGAAATGTCTCTTAAGTCGATGGCTCATCATACTCTCTAACCAAAGTATCCCTCATGGTGTTCCACTAATGTTTGGCCTTGCCCTTCATCATGAACGTGGCCAACGAGATGCACTAATCATTCATGCAATCAATAACTTCAAAGATCTCATCTAGTTGCATCAGCTAAGACTCGGCCTCTATGGGGTTAGTGGTTCCCATGAACTCTAGTGTCCTTCTCCATTAAAAACGGTCAATCATGTGGTTGTCATTCCCAACAACCCTCTCATACGGCTAGCAGTCATGAGTGGTATGTTCCTTCATTATTTTGGTCAAATTGTGTATGACCCCTAGTACACCATCCATACTCTCGCTCTCTTATGTCAGAGCGGAATATAACCCTCTAGTACTCCTAGGTAGCATCGTGTACCTAAAGTCAAAGAAATCACACACATAGAATCTTAAAGAATTCTAAGATATGAGAAGAACTAACTAATATTCTAAATCATAATTCATTGTAAGATCCTTAAGTACAATCCAAAGTAAATTCCTCAAATATAAGATCAATCATCAATATAATACAATCTAAGTTTAATTCTCTAAAATGTTCCATTGTTTTTCATTTCATCTTTCTTTTAACTCCAAATGTTCACATATTCACTTATCCAATATAGTCTACAAAACTTCAAATCTATAATCCTCATAAGAATCTACATAATCCAAACTTGGTTGCTCTGATACCAATTTGTAACGCCCCTAAACCCGGACTTAGATATGGGATCCGTAAGCATCTCAGATTTGAATTATTACATTGATTCGATCACCAATTCTCACAATCCGATAGCCATATCAATGATCATAATTCGATATCCATAGTTTCTCACATAATTACATTCTAAGTTCAATAATTGTGAAAGCATGTTCATATTCAATAAATCAAAGTAGTCCAATAAATAATAGGCCGTAGCTGAAATAACACTATAATCTCTAATATAAATCTAAAGTAGTATTAAAGCATCCACATATAATAAAAATCAATAGTCTACATCAATAAGGTGCCATTTCACCTGAATCACAAAACAAAGGGAAAGTAGAATATACAGCCTCTCAAATAATACTCAAAACATTGAGGGTCCAATGTATAACCAATAACAAAGTATGATAAAGTAAAAAAGAAAGGCTGAAGATGACGTAGCAAGTCCTTATAATGGAGGACTTGCAATAATAGTCAGTCTAAAAAACAAAATGGCCGGGTTAGTCCCAACCTATAAGCAATCTAACTGACTATAGATAGTACGAAGCAAAGAAAAAATCTGAGTACTACCATGTCCAAAGGTCACTACGAAACTAAACAAATATCAAAATATTTATCAAAATTATGATAGTATAAACTGGACAATAATCATAAGTCAAATTGAAGCCTAAGGTTCAATACAAAGTTCTATGTTTAATAAATAATTATGACTTCATAATTCGGAGTTCAGTGCGAAATACCAAAAAAGAATTGGTGTCCAAATAAGTAATTCAATATGGAGATCAAAGCTCATGGGTTCAATGATATATGTTAGTTTTAAAAGATTTCAACGTTCTATAATTCAGAGTGTTCAGAGTTCAATGTTCAAAAAGTCTGAAGTTCACATGGTTCAAAATATTCAAAGTTCAACATTCAAAGTGTTCGAAGTTCAATGTTTGAAGGTGTTCCAAAGGTTCAAAGTAAAGTATTTGTATGCTCTAGTCAACCCCACAGGTAGGTCTAGATCTCATACCCCCACAAGTAGGGTCAGTGTCCTTAGTGTAACCCCAAGGGTAGGGCTCTAATCTTCTGATAATCTCTTAAATTATAGCCAATATCCCTGAACCAAAGAGCATGTACAAAGTACTTTTTTATACTTATAAGCAAACCTAAAGAGTCAAAGGACACACTTAGCCCAATGTCCAAAGCAAGTGCCAGTTGCCCATCTGCATTGTCCTACATGTAATTTACCACATCTTCTACACATATCAATTGATGTCCTCATATTAGGCTCAATCCTTCTCCTGTTCTCAATCTAAGCAAAGTCACCTTGGTAAGGTGTCTTAGTCACATCTCTCTTCTTACCCTTGTCGCAATTCCTCTACAGCTCTTCGCTCTCATGCTCGACAATGTGAGCAGTCTCAACCACATCCATAAATGTACTCCGTCGTACCATGACATATGGGAGCGAATATTAGGCCTAGGGCCTCTCTAAAATTTATGTGCCTTCATGGTGTCATTAACAGCAATTTATGGATCAACATGGGCTAGTTCCATAAATTTGGTTTTATACTAGAGCATTGTCATGCTCTCTTACACAAGCTCTAAGAACATCAACTCCTCTTCGTAAACACAAAGTGAGAAATAATAATCCCTAAACATTTCAAAAATGCCTCCGAAGTCAGGGGCACATCATACTCTCCAACTAATGTGTCCATCATGGTGTTCCACCAATGTTTGGCCTCGCCTTTCATTAAGCGTGGCCAATGGGATACCCTAATCATCAATGCAGTCGTTGACCCCAAATATCTTATCTAGTTGCATCACCCAAGACTTGGCCTCCATGGGGTTAGTGGTTCCCCTGAACTCTGGTGGCCTCATCCACTGAAAATAGTCAATCATGTGGTTGCTGCTCCCAACAACCCTTTATGCGGTTGGCAGTCATGAGTGATATGCTCCTTCACTATTTCGGCCAAGCCCCTAGCACACCATCCATACTCTCTCTCTCTCTCCTATGCCGGAGCAGAAGATGACCCTCTAGTACTCCTAAGCGGCATCATGTACTTAGAATCAAAGAAATCACATACTTAGAATCTTAGAGAATTCTAGGATATGAAAGAAAATAATATCCTAAATCATAATTCACTATAAGATCCTCAAGTATAATACAAAGTAAAATCCTCAAATATAAGATCAATCATCAATATAATACAATTTAAGGTCAATTCTCCAAAATGTTCCATTGTTTTCCATTTTGTCTTTTTTTCAACTCCAATTTCACATATTCACATATCTAATATAGTCTACAAAGCTCCAAACATGTAGTCCTCATAAGAGTCTACAGAATCCAAACTTGTAGTCTAATTAGAGTCTATAGAATCTAAACTTGGTTGTTCTGATACCAATCTATAACACCCCCTAATCCAGACTCGAATATGGGATCCATAAGCACCCCAGATTTGGGATCCATAAGTACCCCAGATTCAAATTGTTACCTTGATTCGAACACTAATGTTCACAATCCAGTAGCTATTGGTTCTCACATAATCACCTTCTAAGTTTGATAATTCACTATATAGTAGCAGATAATTTACATAATACAAGCATTTCAATATAGATGTAGCAAAAAAGATACCATAAATCTCAAAAAAGCCAGCTAATGTACTAAAATATCCAAATACACTACATAAGTGGTGTACCATTTCACCCTAATCACAAACAAGGGAAAGTACATTTTTTTTAGAAATGTAATCAACAGTTTAAACATAATAGTCCAAAAGCTATACAAAACCAAAATACAAAGACAATAATATATCCTCGATAATAAGCTCCATAGGTGTATTCTATGGGCAATATTAGTCTGAAAGAAAAACAAAACGGTTGGGTTAATCCCAACTTGTATAAATCTGAGTTCTAGCAAGTTCAAACATCTATACGGAACTAAATAAAGATCAAAGTAGTAAACATAATCATGCTAGTACAAACTGAACAATAATCAAATATCAAATACAAAGTTTTAAGTTCTAATAAAGAATTCTATTTTCAAAATCTGGAGTTCAATGTTAAATATTGAGTAAGAATTGGTGTCCAAACAAATAATTCAATACGAAGGTAAAAGTCTATGAGTTCAATAACATGTGTTAATTTCAAAAGATCCGATGTTCAATGATTTGAAGTGTTCAAAGTTCAATATTTTAAAAGGCTCAAAGTCCACACAGTTCTAAGTGTTCGAAGTTTAATATTCAAAGTGTTCAAAGTTCAATGATTCAAAGTGTTTATAGTACAATGTTTGAAAGGTCTCAACTAAAGTATTTGTATGCTTTGGTTAACCCCACGAGTAGGGTCTAGATCTCATGTCAAATCCCACAAGTAGAGTTAATGTCCTTGTTGTAACCCTAAGGGTAGTGTCCTAATTTTCTATTTAACCCCATAAGTAGAGCCCAAAAACTTGTGAAACCAAAGAGCATGGTCCAGAGCACTTTTTTACATTTAGCCTTATAAGTAGACCTAAAGAGTCAAAGGTTACTTTTAGCTGGGTGACAAGGCCCAAAGAATCAAAGGTCACATTTAGCCTAGATATTTCTAATGATGTATGGTTTACCCTCAAATTATTTCAGGATTGATATAGATTTACCTATACAGTTACCTTAAATACGTTATTAGGACAACTTTAGGACTTGACAAGTTCATGGCTTATTTTGGCTTTTCCTCACTTCTAATTCATTTTATTTGGTCCTAAATACCTCAATGATTTTTTATAAATGTAAAATGAAGCTTTTACCCTAACACATACTTAATTACATTTTTACCCTTTTAATACATTACGGGGTATTACAGATTTTCTCCATGGTGACTTAGAAGAAGACATTAGACACAAGGCTTTGAAACAGAAGGCAAAGAGGAAATGGTGGGTAAGCTCATGAAGAGCTTATATGGGTTGAAGCAAGACCCAAGGCAATAGTACCTCAAGTTTCATAGGTTCATGTTGGAGATTGGGTATAGAAGATGTCATGTGAACCATTGTTGTTATCATAAAACCTTTGATGACGGGTACATTATTTTACTTTTGTACATAGATGGTATGCTTGTGGTAAGTTCAAGCATACATGAGATAAACAGCTTGAAGAAGTCGTTTGTCAAAGGAATTTGAGATGAAGGACTTGGAAGTAACTAAATAGATTCTAGGAATGAGAATCACAAGAGACAAGAAAAACCATGAGTTAAGGTTGTCTCACGCAAAGTATGTTGAAAAGGTGCTTAACAAATTCAACATGCAAGATGCAAAGCCAGTTAGTAACCCACTGGCTAGTCATTTCAGACTCTACAAAGAAGATTCTCATAAAACTAAAAAGGAGAAAGATTATATGTCTAAGGTTTCATATGTTTCAATGGTGGGCAGCTTGATGCATGTCATGGTCACTACTAGACCAAATATAGTTCAAGAAGTGGGAGTTGTGAGAAAATTTATGAGTAAACCTAAAAGGATGTCTTGGGAAGCGGTTAAGTGGGTCTTGAGATACTTGAGAGGGACCACTAATATAGCCTTGATTTTTTTAGGGGAGAAAGTATAACTACAAGGTTATGTAGACTCGAACTTGTTAGGAGATAAATACAAGAGTACAACAAGGCATTTGTTTACCTTGGGGGATATAGGAGTCTACTAGGTGTCTTAACTACAGAAGATAGTTGCACTTCTTCAATGAAAGCAGAATACATTGTAACGACAGAGGCTAGTAAAGAATTGATTTGGTTGAAAATCTTATGGAAGAATTGGGAAAGAAGCAAGAGAACATGTTATTCAGTGGCAGCCAAAGTGCCATTCATCTTGCAAGAAAATCAACCTTTCATGCCAAAACCAAACACATTGAGATGAAGTATCACTTCATAAAATCTCTCCTAAAACAACAAGTGTTAAGATTGGAAAAGATTCATACAAAGGATAATCCAGCAAGTATTCTTACCATGGTGGTGATAGTTCAAAAACTAGAGTTTTGCAAAGCTTTAGTTGGTATTCATGAGTAGAGATGAAGATGCAGAGCCGCAAGAGATTCATATAGAGGAAGAAGTCTTATCATAAATACAAAAGCTAGACAATGGACAGAGAGCATTAATCATCAAGTGGGAGTTTGGTTAAGTAGAGTTTGATGCAAGCTAAAGGTGAGAGGAACCAAAAGGAGCGAGTTCTAGCATTGTTGGATCGATTCGAGCACATTCGGGTGACATAGACTACAGATGGACCAAACACCATAAATGTGTTAGAACGATCTGACTGGCTAGAAAATTAATCTCAGATCAATCTGAGGTACCCTCGATCAATCCAACAACGACGAGACAGAAATTGGAAAGTCCGTGGAGAGCCAGGAAACCTTAATAAGGTCTCTATTGTTGTTTAAGGTTTAAGAGAGTAAAAATATTGTGAGAGAAATATGGTTTTGTGAGAGATTAAGAGAGAACTCTTGTAATCTTCCCCAAATAGTAAAACTTTCTCTGTGACTCCATGGGTTTTTCCCAACTTGGGGTTTTCTACATAAATATTGTGTTCTTCTGGTTTTGATTATTCTTGTTTTGATTATTATTGTTTCTTCTTGTTTGACTAGATTGGTAGGTTTTCTGTGTTCACTCCCAACAGTGGACTCCGACTTGATTTTGGGTAAGCCCAAACTTAACAATAAACATATAAAATAACATATTATATTATATATTTTCTAATCACATTATTACCTATATTTTTTATATGGCAGTTGGCCTTTCAGGCTGATCTAGTTAGAGGATTGTCTACAATTTGAACGTGCTAGCCTATCACAGCCACAAACGTGAGTTTTATTTTTTCACCCTTGAGATTTGAATTTCTAACCTCTAGTAAATTACACCCACGCTTGTGACTGTGATAGGCCCGTTCGAAGTATAAACAATCCTCTCTCAATCTAAGGCCTGTTATAAAACAAGGGAACATACTCAGACCATCCTGAAATAATACTATTTCAGACCGCCCAATCTTTGGTCAGAACAAGTCTGGCTTCAAGCACGCCCGACCAAGTTGCAGCCCTAGATGGAGGTAGTGGAACGGTCGTTTCATGCATTATGAACAGGAGAAGGATCCTCTATTGCCGTTAAATTACTCTTAATGCACTCTGTGCATCAATAGTGTGACACGAACAAAAATATCACCCACCAAAGTTGGAATTTTTTTTCTTTTCTGTTTTGCACTGTAGATTCATGCAGTGGGTTAAGGGTAGTTTAATGGCAATAGAAGTTCCTATCTCATCTTGAAAGTTAAGCAGGCTCATGTAGGGGTGTGCGTGAGCTCGAGCTAGCATGAACCTGGCCCAGCATAATATTTGGGTCCCAAAAAACCCAGTCGGAACTAGTTCTCGGGCCCTAGATAAAAGCCCAAACCTTTGTTGGGACCAGGTTCAGGCTTTATGTATATAAGGGAACAAATATATGGTCTGTGTTAAAAGCGTTAAAAAATAGTAAGTGTTCAAATGAAATATTAGGTACAGAAATCACCTTTTCTTGATGTATTAGAATGTCATCAGGATGTGGACACATCAGCAATAAAAAGTGATAAGCACCAGCCCCAAAAAGTGACTCACTTTTTGGCACTGATGTGTCAGCCCCCTGATGTCATTCTAATCATCAGAGAAAAGCTGATTTCCATACCTAATCCTAACCCAAAAGTTAAGATGAGCCTCTGGGTGCTGTTCGAATGTTCAGTACGAACTCCATTTGTACGAATCCCAAGTCTCTACTTACCATAATAACCACGAATGACGGCTGCGTGCAGAGCAGTTCGACCGTCAGGGCCTTCATGGTTGCAACAGTTAGGTGTTTGGAAAAGTTGATGTGCAATCTCAAGCCAACCTTTTTCGGCAGCCACAGGGGATATTCGCCAGAGCTATTGTGCAGATATGGCAGTTGAGAATCTGCCCCCAACAGTACCTTTACTACACCAATATGTCCCTTTCTCACGGCTTCGTGCAGTGCAGTGTCATCTTGGCAATTTTGCTTATTCAGTATCCCCTCTGCATCAAATCCTCCATTTTCAACGTTATTGTCAGTAGGCGAAGCTTCAAATGTTTTCACAAAGTCGATGAGATGTACAATTTTGAGATTTCCGGCTGTTGCTGTAAGATGCAACGAAGCATCACCATTTTCATTTTGTTTCACAAGTGATGGACGCCGGCAATAGATCTCCTTCAAGAGATGCCCATGTCCATATCTCACGGCAACGTGGAGGGTCGTGTTCCTCCCTATACTTGCTGTTGAAAACTAAGACATTTATTGCCATTTAAAACGTTTAATTAATATGACAATTAATGTCATTTAAGATTTCCATTTAACAACTCATTAATTAAGTTTTCAAATTTTGTTGTTTTCAAAATTATCTCTCATTTGTTTAGTCTCACATTGGTCAGAATAAAAAACAATGAACAATATATAAGTTCTAACTCTTCATTACTTTTGTGTATTTCGAGAGATTCACACACTCTCTCTAGGCTACTACGGTGTAGGTAAGGTGTTATACACCTTATACACACACACATGCACAGACACGGGTACGGGTATGGGCAAGGGCAAGGATTTTGGCTTGGATACAAGGGTGTTTGAGACGCACTTTGCACTTATCATTCGTCATGAGTTGGCCAGACCAAAATTGTACACAAATGAGAAGGATCAAGTGTCATTCGCTACGAGTTAGCCAGACCAAAGTTGTACGCGAATGTAAAGGAACAAGTCTCACTCGCAACGAATTGGATAGACTAAAGTAGTGTGCGAATAAACCAAACCAAATTTCATTTGCCATGAGTTGAACAGAAATAAGTAGACTTAAGCCTGCATGAGAAGTGGGTCAAGGCCCGCAAATGAGTTGACAAAGTACACAAATGTGAATTATCAAGTTCATTCGCTAGAAATTAGGCTCATTCGCGACGGCCCAGAACCAACGTAGCCCAAAAGTGTCTTAGTCTTGCATTTGACGCAAGAAAATGCCCATGCCGAGATTAGTAAAAGTCCATTTACCCATTCCTAAACTGAATGAGGAACAATAAGAGGTTGACACCTCATGGGGAGTTGGTGGAATGCCTCTTCTACTATAAAAAGGGACCCTTAGGCTCCCAAGTAAAAGAGAAGAGACTAAAAATCTGAGAGCATCCGAGAACAAGAAAAAGGCAAAGAAGAAGAAGAAGAAAAAGGTGACGAATGAGGGTCTTTAGCTTTTCTCCTCTCCCTTTCTCTTAGATATGTGTTGCAAAACACATATTTCTTTAAGCCCATGGATCTACATCTCTATTGTAAGAGCTTGTAATGCCTCATTGGACTTGGAAACCGCATCAACTAAGTGTTGAAATAATCACTTTAGTGAACCTCCACAAGGTTTGATGGTGAAACCGTGGTCTTCTTGACTCGATTTTCATATATGTTAATCAACTTGATAAAGAGACACTATGCCGAATTTTTGAGAAAATTTTGAACTTGTCAAAATTAGACATTTTTGAACACCCGACCCTTTAAAGGGCAATAAGTTATAAGGGGAAGTATCCTACGTCTTTATTGGGCCGTGCAAGCCCATTAAAAGACAAGGAGTTGATTATGAGGTTAGTTATACCCCGAAGGTAATTTGGCACGCTCCTTTACACAATATTATCGGAAGCCTCTACTATCTTCAAAAAACATATAAAATAGCACCTCTATGTCTCAGGTCACTGGGTTTTAATTTTTATTAAATTAAAAATACTTGATTTTAAGATTACGGAATTAACAGATTATTTGGATTATTAGATTACAGATCTAACAGCTACTTAGAAAAGGAGGCAATTGTTTTGGTCTAGTTGTGCTATTTGAGGAGAACAACATCGTCACATACTACTGCTTCCATTCTACGATCCATGCCACCAATACCCTCTCTCTCTCTCTCAAAATCACGGAAGTTTAAGAAATATGATCCTAAATCATAGAAGTGGAATCGAGTTGCAAATTTATGCGCTCGTTGCTGCTACAAAAAGCATATATGACCTTTTTCCTCTTTACAATGGAGTTGCAAAGAAAGTGTTTGAAAAGTAACGATTAACAAACGCGTTTGGAGGAGAGTTGGCGAGAAAGAACAGTGTTTAAATTGTCTACTGCAGCTTAAAGTGGGGTAAAGTGTAGCACCGGCTTCAGTGTAAACGTAACCAAAAAAGTGAAAATCACCCATCAAATCTGCCTTTCTTTTTAGTTTTTTGGGATACGTTTTGCACTGCAGATGGAGCCACACTTTAGACTGTAGTTGAAATTTTCAACTTGAAAGGGAACACGGTCATTGGCTTTACGAAGATAAAAAATACCATATTTCGGCGGACATGTAAAATCTTGTCTACTTCTCGTTTTGTATACAATCACAGCACAAATGTAGAAGATTCCGACTTAGATTTTCACTGCCTTGCACGTCAAGCAAGGCATATGGTATAAATACATGATATTTGAAGGTATTTTAGTAATTGTACAAGTCCAAGTATTGACAAAAATAATACCTTCACAATGCTTCTTCCTTCTTGCCTCATGAACGGAACAAGAGAGAAGGTCCTTGTCGGCTGGGATTGGGTACAAATGAATTTCGTACAAACAAGTGCAACCGGCATCAAGAGGCTGACGCATCAGCCGAAGAGTGATTTACACTTTTGGGGGGCTTGCTTATCACTTTTCAGCAGTGTCCGCACCTTGGAATTGTTTGCACGAAATTCATATGTATCTAATTTTTTTCTGGGTCCTTGTACTCCATTTCACGTTCTCTCACCAGAGTAGTGGTCACTATGGCGCAAAAAGATCAAATTAAAATGAATTTATTTTTCGCACATTTTTTCTCACCACACGCCATCCTGCAGCGAGAGCAACACTCAAAAGTGCTACAGAGAAGATCCTGAGTTGGCGCTATAGAAATTTCTGTAGAAACTTGCAGCAGAGGACCAAAACTGAAATGCTCAATCAGCAGGTGGGATTCGATACGTCTCCTTATTAACCTGCTAAGGTCTTGGCATTTGCAACAATCAACATGTGGCTTAAAAATGATTTACACTTTTTTGGTTAGATGATTATCACTTTTTAATACCATGTGTCAGTCACTGCATATGCAAAAACCTTAACAGGTCAATTAAAGGATGTACCAAATCCTTAGGGTCCAACCGGAATCGATTCAACAAGCATATAGGAAGCAAACTTCTCTGTTTTGGAGAATGATTGTCTCTTTTGAGACAGACCTCTAAAGGCATGCCATTGATTGACACATGATGTGTTTTTGAATTTGATGTCTTTTATTGACCACCTATTTTTTCAACTGAACATTTTTTTTGGATAATTTTACCCCCCAAAACAACACATGTCTATTTATAATTCACCATATACACTACGGAGGCATTTTTATCACACAACATTTGCTTCAATTTATTATTTTTTTGCAAGGAGCTTTTCGAAGAATGTATGAGCCCTACCCTTTCGTTGCTTGGAATATCTTTGAGCACCAAAAACGTAGACTAGAGGATATGAATATTAGGCTATTAGACTATTAGTTGGTGAAAGGAGAGTGATTGTCAAGACACAGACTTTTTTAAGTGTGCATTGATTGACACATGATGGGTTTTTGAATTTGGTGCCTCTTTATGAACACTTACTTTTTCAACACAATACTTGTCAGCTTATCATTCACCATACACACTACGGACTTTTTCATCACAGAACATTTTCTTCTAAAACCGAAAATGGGTTTAAACCGGGTCTATGGTACGAACGCCAGACTTTTCGAGCTTGGCAAGCTGGCATCTTCCACTGTTAACCAACGTGTTATGGAACCCACAAAGGAAATCAATTCAGTTTGGATCATATGTGCTAAACTAGCCTATATGAGCTACCTTAATTAAGTCGGATTATTATTAATGACAAAATTATCGAATAAGGGTTGATGGCAACATAAAATGAGTAAGGAAAAACAAATAAAAAAGAACCGTTACAGAGCACACAAGTACTTACATGGTTTGTAATATTGCCTACGTCCATGTGCAAGAATGATTGAATAACTTTTGCTATGACGAAGTTTATGATTACCAAAGGTTTTAGGCAAATTGATTATTTTGGTTTCAGCAACCCTAACCTTTTTGGGTCAAATCTCAATTTATGTCTTATATGATTCAGGACTCGGGCTAATTGTAGGGGATGCTCACCATATTGGATAAGATTCAAGACAAAAGCATAACCATTAAAGATGTTTTTAACCAGTTATTTTAATAAAAAAGGAAGAACAAGAAGTAGACTTGTTGGTGAGACATATGATTATAAACCTTGAAATGCATTTTAGTTATGACATATATCCATGGATTTCTCCACATCATCCTCTTTTTACCACGCAAACATTAGCCCAATAATCCTTTACAATGTGACGAAGAGGAGTATTTTTTTTTTTTCTTTTCTTACTTTGTATATTTAAAAAAATTTAAAAATTTTCAAGGACCATCGTTCACAAGACAAAGTGTAATACACAATAGGCAATGGGACTGTCCATCTGGGGGCTGCATAAAAGAATCAATAGCATGAATCCAACTTGTCCAATTTGTTTGGAATTTGAAGAATCCATGATCCATTGTCTCGTGGAGTGCCAGGCAGCTTCCCAAATATGGAGCCAACGTCTTAATATTGTGGGCTCAATCCTTTGCTGAATGGTTTGGGCTTTGGGTCAATTATAATTAGGGTGCAAGGGGGAAAGAAGAAATCAGCTTAGAAGTATTGTTTTATTGTGTTGGTTTATTTGGTTAAATTGGAACAGTATGGTCTTCAATGGTGAACATTCTAACCTAGATAGAGTATGGTTTGCTTTCAATTTGTTATGCAGGGATCTGTATCTTGGTTAGATGAAGAATGAGAAAGCTCTCTCAAATTTTTTGACCCAATATGGGTTTTTTGATGAACCAGTCCTGTAGACTGGATGGATAAAGATAAATGTAGATGTTACCTCAACATTGGATCAAGTTGCTTGTGCTATAGCTCATGACGAGTATGACATATGGAGGAGATCAATCATTAGAAAAGGGGAGTGGCTTCCACCTTCTGAAGCATAAATGGAGGCCCCCTTGATTGGGCTGACTTTAGATGAACCAGGTGGTGATCTGCTCAGGTTCACTCAAGACTGTGACTACAGTCAATTCGGATTTTGTCTCATGTCCATGGTAGGTTAGACACTTTTTCTTTGGAATGTAAAACATTTATGAAAAGCAATCATGCAGCCAAAGTATGTAAATAGAAAGTATAACAGCCAAGCTCATGACTTGGCAAACTATGTCTTCAAGACCTGAGCTGACCAGTATGCTCTGCATTGGTCACTTATATGAGTCTTCTGCATCAGAAAATTCAGAGGTATTTGAAAGTATGATATACAGTCGTCATTTATGTGGATCTTCTGCATCAAAAAACTCAAATACAAATAGAACAACAGAAAACTTGACGATAACTTTAAAACTTAGTACTTACTATAGCGTCATATCCCGACTGAGTCTTCAAATCTCAAGGACTTCCCAAGCTAAAGCCAAAGAGTGGCAAAACAACTTTGATGAAGTGAATTCAAATGACGAACATCTTAATACATTAACAAACAATTGAAGTGGGAACACTGTGAACAAGCAAAAGCACAAAGATGAAGAAGAATTAGAGAAGCTATTTTTTCTCATGGAAATCCCTAAACCTTCTACTTCTTATTCCTCCTTTTCTCCAAGTAGAACTCCTTCTTTCAAAACAATCTCATCTTCTAAGCTAGATTATCTTTATGAGATTAAATATTTCTCTGAAGATTCCAAGATTCTTGCAACCCATTTCTCTGTTGTCAATCCATATTATATATATTGTAAACCTCAATCGACCATTAAAAGGAAAATCAAAAAACTGGTAGGATCTAAAAATCCCACTTTTGTAAAAGAGTATGTTCAAGCATCAAACTTTGCCGCTCATCCCATCTTGGCAGATGAACAAGAAATACCTGTTTGTAACCATGTGAGCTATGAGAGTTTGTGGAGTATGTCAAACCCAATTAAAGATATTTTCCTGTTAAATTGAAACAGAGAACCTAATGTTGGATCTTGAGGCTTGAAAATATTTGGACAATGATGGATTTGCTAAGTTTAGTTATTTGAAAATGTTCACCATTGACAACTCTGAAAATCTATTGGGTAGTTTTTCAATGGGATGAAGGAAGAAGTTTGGGATCGATTATTATTGTAGCTGCCCCAATATCAAAAAAATGCTATTACTAAAGTGGATCTAACATATGGTTTGGAAGAAACCCCTTATCATTGGATTTTTTAGTATTGATGTTTGAAAAAAACAAATTAAAACACTATTTTTTTGCTTTGCTTTTGAGTATAGAGTTTTAGTAGTAGCATATTCATTACAAAAACAAAAAATTTGTGATTTACACCATAAACACTTGGGTCATCAAGATACCTTTGCACACCTATTATAATAAATTTCTATTTGCACTGTTGTTTTAGGCGATTAAATTTCATTGTCAATGATCAACACAAAGAGCTTGATATCAGTCTTCACTTCTAATAATTAACCACTAACCCACTTGCAAATACCATATTAGATCAAATGTCACATGCTAATGAATTTATTTGATTTTGTTTTTTGTTTTTTGATGATTAATGAAATTGTTTGAGTTCTTTTATCTCCAAGTTCAAAACTCATATTTGCCCTCCAACTAATAACGACTAAACCTTATTTGCCTACCATAACTAAGCAAAACAAAGGATGAACAAATAGAAAAAATAAATAAGAATTTTAAAAGTACCACGTCAAAATGAGGAAGAACATTTCCCTTTAGTTGCTTAAGCTTAAGAGTTAGCCTGGCCCTATGTATACTCCCACATATTACAAGCTTTACAAAATTCTCATTAGCTAACTCGCTGGTAGGGCTATCAATTGGGTTGGGTTAAGGTCAACCCAATCCCAGCCCAAAGATAAAATTTTTGAGCCTGAGCTTAGTCCAAGTCCGAACTTAACCCAAGACATTTTGTCCGAGCCCAGACAGAAGATAAATTCCTAAGTTTGAGCCCGAACATAGCCCGAGACATTTTGTCTGGACCCAACCCAATTTAATAAATTGAGCTTCAGACCGAGTTCAGGTTGATCCAATATTAATAATCCAATGAAAAAAAATTAGATTGAGTTGGGGCTCATGAGTTTTAAAAATCAAATTTATAAAAATATCAAATTGAGTTGGGGTCCATAGGTTTTAAGATTAAATTTATGAAATAAATCATTTGTAATCTATATTCTTCAAGTTGAGCTTTGGGCTAGGGTTACTCAAATTAAGAAATCGGTTCATTCATGTATTAAGATCACGCTTAGTTTTTAGGCCACTTCCTAGATATAAACTTCG
This sequence comes from Platanus orientalis, assembly GCA_025762735.1. Lineage (NCBI taxonomy): Eukaryota > Viridiplantae > Streptophyta > Magnoliopsida > Proteales > Platanaceae > Platanus > Platanus orientalis. The sequence continues at coordinate 8,067 of JAOXJP010017947.1, read as the reverse complement.
GGTCAGGTTGAATCGGACTTCGGGCTAAAAAGGTTTAGACTCAAATCTAGTCCAACCCAAAATTCAACTTGTCCGGTCCATCCAATATTTTGATCGGTTTTCGAGCCAACCCAGTCCAATTGACAGCCCAATCTACTAGTGGTATCTCTAATGTGGGTTGATCTTTATCTTCTCTACTGCAAGAGTGTTGATGTTTCTAGCTTGTGACCTCCATCTTGTATCAATCTTTTTCAACGATTCAGATTTGCCAAAATCCTAATTTAAGGTCGAACTTACTGGAGATTCTTATTCCGGTGATTCTTTAAAGAAGTGTTTGTCAATTATGTAAATTATCGTTAAAAAATGACCATAAGGAAGAGGATTCAAGCCTCGAAGAAAGCCTCTCCAGGAAATTACCAAAAAAGGGCAAGTGGAAATATATCAATTGGCAGCATTATGATCATGGATTTGGTGAGACCACTAAAGTCACTCTTAGGTGAGATTGACATTAGGGGCCAACACATCAATGTTGAAAAAGTGGCTATCAGTTTTTGGGATGCTTTTCACTTTTTGATACTGATGTGTTAGCCCCTGATGATGTCTGTCTCACCTTAGGGTGACTATAGTTGATCTCACCAAACCCTCGAGCACCATCACGTATAATCATGATACGATCACATCAACCGTTATTTCTGGTGAGCAGGAGTTTAATATAGACCGGGATCACGTGAGGCAGGTAATAGAGATGAAGGCAGTATACTAAATAAACGGTTAGAATTGAAGTTAGTAGAAAAAATAATTGAAGGCATTATTCCAAAGAAACGGTCAGGATTGAAGTTAGTCTGGAAAAAAATGACAAAAAAATTTGGACCATTTCTCGATTTGTGCGTGTCATCCTTGCGCAGGGGCCATGCTAATCTTCTCTGTATCGTTCCAATTTTATCGGATGTCTCCGAAGAGACAACATCTGGCATAGCAGAGCTTCTCATAAAGTCTTTAAAATAATAATCTTTTATCGATGTGGGACTAAAGTCGCTCCCTCTCGCCCCTTCTCATTTCTTTGCTTTCATTTTCTCCCCTCTTTACCCTTCCTCGTTTCACCATTTCAAGCCTTTCTGTCTATGCAAAACCCTAAATCCTCTCTTTCTCGTTCTCTCTGCAACACTATCCCGTGTCGGGCCTCGTTCTTCCGGTCGATGCTGGTTTTGTTTCTCGTTGCAAATTCTCTCTTGAACAAATAATTTGAATCTATCTGCGAAGGGAATGAGCTTCTTTTGAGGTTTGATAATTCCGTTCAAAGGTTATTTCGGTGGAATTTGGTATTTTATTGAAGCTTTTTTCACGTTTCTATTGCGTCTCAATGTTTTCTCAAGCTCTTGTTTCAAATTATGCAGTTTGTGCGTTGGAGAATGGTCAGATATTCTTTCTTTCTGAAGTCGTTTGCTTCTTAGCTTTTTACATGTTTTTAAAATATGGAAATTACGGTTCTGATTGTGAGTAGATGCGTAATGTCTTTATAGAGTTCTTAGTTATATGGTTCTGTGAATATATGTAAATACCCCTCACAGAAGATGGGTTTGCCTTGTTTGAAGCAATACCAAGAAACCATTATAACATTGGCAACAGGGGAGAGGGGTTCACATGACTTGATAGAGAATGAAATATTAGTGTTACTGAGTTGCCAGAGGTCAGTTGGAAGCGAGACTTGATTAGCAGGTGGTCAGATGTGCACTAGAGAATTTGACTGTTGGAGGAAGAACATGGATGGGGCAAATATCAGGGGTGTTGAGAAGAGAGAGTGGGTTAGAGCCTTATGGGTTTCTTTCTATAGTAATATAAACTTTCCTTTGATTTAAAAGAAATTTCTGGTGGCTAGGTTTTCACTAAAATTGTGCTTGAGAAAGTGGATTTTTGTAGAAGTCCTTTGAATTTCGGGACGAATACAATGGCAATATTCATGTGCTTCGTATTGCGGAAGGACGGAAATCATTCTCGGCTTTCATTCATTTTAGGATCTCGTATGTCCATTGGTTATGTGAGGTGGTGGACATGGCCTGCTGCGAGGCTGATCCGTCATGGATTATTCGTTCGAAAGATGATGGCAAACGGGTGTTAGTCGTGAAAGGAAGGATGAATGATCTCGGTGCCTTCCTAAAGTTGTTTGACATCTCTAGAAATGACCGGGAATTTTCTGTGATATTTCCGAAAGGTATTAATGCTTTGGTTGGGCAAATTTGGCTTTTGTTTTGCATCGTGACTTTGGGCCCCCCTCAGTGTCGGCAAATATAGTTCCCAGGACCTCTTTCTTTCCTAAGCTGCCTGGAACTGTAAGCCAGTAGCAAATTACAATTCCCTCTCATATAGTGGGAGAGACCACGCCAGGAAAGATTGGGTGCTCGAGTACAATCATATGGCATCTTTCATAGAGGAAGAGGTCTGATCGAGGGTGTTGATGTGTTCCCGTTGCAAGCCTGTTATTATGGAAGGAAATTGTGGAAGGGGCAGAGTTCTTACTTAGTGAAGTATCTCCACTAGCTTGGGTTCTAGTTGATATTGACCGTGTGCTTTTCATTTGCCTGTCGAGGGAAGCGGTGGATGTGTTGTGTAACTGGGGTGATTCGGGGATCTTACCAGATGTTTTTGATTTCGTGCGATGGTCACCAAAATTCTTGACCATCCAATAGGAATCCCTTGTTAAGGGAAGATGGGCCTGGGTTTGGGGTTTGCCTTTGAATCTTTGGACGAAAGAGGTTTTCAGTGAAATTGGCAAGCTTTGTGGTGGCTTGAACTCGATTGATGAGAAAACGTTGCAGTGCAAAGAACTTAGATGGGCTCGTTTGGAACTTACAAAGGGTGATTTGCAAGGTATCCCGCGTCTAATCCCTTTGGTCGTCAAGGGGCGGCAGTATCATTTGGTTATCTCCATTGAAGATGAGATTTCCAACAGTGTTCCGGTGGAACTAGGGGCCGTGGAGTCGACGATCGGTGACGGTTGTGACCAGATTTTTGTGGCTACTAGGCCGGTGAAACGGGGGCCAGCTGTGGTTCCCGCTCAAGTTTCAAAGTTCGTGTTCACTGGGGCAATGACGTTAGATCATGATGATCTTTGCTCGAAATCCACTTCTGGTGTGATGTTTCTTGTAAAACTGGTTGGTGCTAATGGTCAGGCGGTTTTTGACGTGATGGGTGGTTGTCGTGTCGTGCAAGGCAAAGAAGTGTCTTATGGTGGCAGGACGCTGGGCCTTACCACTATGCCTAGGAGAGCCTCGAATCACATTGAGGATCAAATGCTTGAGGTTGCGTCAGCTGGTGGGCCATATTTAATGGTCTGTAGTCGTGGAGGGGAAAGGGATACGAGTGTTGCCAATTACCCGGATTCTTGTGTTGGGCTGAAGGGTGTTGGCCAACGATTGCAATTTTTTCAAAGCCTGGCATCCAGTGAGTCATAAGGCTATGGCTGGACTGGGTGAGACAATCAATTCTCTGGACCGGAGTAACTTTTCTGTGTCAGATTCGATTAAGGAGCAGTCCTAGCTTATATGCAATTTGGGGCATCGTCCTCCTCATTTGATGGTTGAGTCTGAAGCAAGAGTGTTGAGCAGGCCTGAATCTGTAATCAGAGTTTTGCATTTAGAGGATCAGGCGGTCAATGGTGGGGAGTGCGAGCAGATTGACAGGTATGGGAATTGCATGGTGAGCATCGATGGGGGGAGTACCAATTGTCAGGTTGCTTCGTCCTTTCTTTGGTCTCAGGTGGTGGAGTCGTCAACCATGGAATTGTTACAAAAGGAGGGTGAAGTGAGGAGTTGTTTGCAGAAAAAAGGGGAGGATTGTGAGACGCTGGCAGAGGATGTTTCAAAGACGACCTCAGGAAGTCCCGAGTTGCTGAGCTTGCAAAAAGATCCTGAAGTTGTTGATGTTGATGGCATTGAGAAGATGGCGGAGGTCATCCCGTTTGGGAAAGAAGATTCTAGCAGTTACCCAAGCATGATAAGTCTTTCCCCTGTGGTTCATCTTAAGAGAGTAGCTGATCACCAACGGGCATTTTGGCATCAGCAATTGGCGGGTGTTTCGAGCAGCTTAGCATTCAAAGAAAAAGTATTATCTGACCTTGCCGTGAACCTACAAAAGTCTCCGCTTGGCTCGTTGCAATTTGTTCCAGGGGATCCTTCCAATCTAAGGGTTTCCCATCTGCGAGATGCTATGGATTGTTTTGGCATGGAGTCTCTTGCTTTACTCAAGGGGGGCGAGTGTGAGGATCGTAGTCTATATGATTATGATACAACGGACTCTTTGAAAACCGCTTACTCTTTGCTTGATTTGCCAAGGCAACAAGATATGTCTCTATTGGTTTCAAATATTCAACCCTTTACTATGGCAAATGCTTTAAATTGTTGTAGGAACAGTGGTCTTCCTGCGATGACTGAGGGTTTTAGCCATGATGGTTTGGTGAATGCTTTGGATCCAAATGTTATGTGTGTGGCAGTGGGGAATGAGTCATCGGTTGCTGATTATGTTGAGGGTGTGCAAGCGGGTGTTGAAATTCTAAACGTGGAGCCGTTGAATATTATTAGTGGGGGGAAGGATTTAAGGAAGGAAATGAATAAGGATATTGTGGTTTTTTCAGGAGAGGTTACCCCCCTGATAATATGGGAGTGAGGGAGTGTTGTTCGTTAATTAGGTGTGTGAAGGAAAGAAATGAAGAGGTTTTGTCTGATTGGGTGATGACTAAACTTGAACACTTTGACCCTTTGACCCTTTTTTGGGGTTATCTTTTGAGGGTTTAGAGGAGGAAATGGTCAAGCTATTTAGACGAATTGAAAAGAAGTCTACAGATGTTAAAGGGGAGGGTCTCAGTGTGGATATGCAAGAAAAGAGATTAAGAAGTGAACTAAAGAAATTGGAAAGTAATGTGAATTATGATAGGAAGGAGGGAAGCAGGAGTTTAAGAGGGTCTAAGAAAGGCAAGGATATCGTTTTATGTGTTTAATGGATCTTAGGTTTATTTCTTGGAATGTTAAAGGGCTTGGGAATAGGGATAAGAGGACTTCGGTGAATAAAGGTATTGCTAGTAAGGTATTGCTAGTTCTCTCCCTAACATTGTCTGTCTCCAGGAGACTAAAATTCAGATGATGGAGGACTGGTTGGTTAAGGAGATTTGGGGGTCCAGGCCTTCTAGGTGGTTGTCCCTTCCTTCTTGGGGGGTGGTAGGGGGTATCTTGTTGATATGGGATAAGGATAGGATTGAGATGCTTGAACACGAAATAGGTGCCTTCTCTGTCTCAATTTGCTGTCGTTTGATCTCGCATCCGGTTGAGTGGGTGTTTGTGGAGGTGTATAGTCCTTCTCATAATGGTGAGATTGATGATTTTCTGTCTGAGATGGATAATATTAAGAGTCGGTGGAAGCTTCCTTGGTGTATTGGGGGTGATTTCAATTTGGTCAGGTTTCTTAAAGAACGAAAAGGGGTGTGTAGTAGGGATAGTAGGATGCTAAAATTTGGGGATTTCATTAATAGATGACAGCTAATTAATGGCCCCTTGAAAGGTGCTAAATTTACTTGGTCTAATTTTCAAACTTCGGCTTCCTTGAGCAGATTAGACCGATTCTTATTCTATGTGAATTAGGAGGACTTATTTCTTGATCGCCTTTAAATTGCTTTACCCTGAATTACTTCGGATCATAACTCAATTCTTTTATAAAGGAAAATAATAGTGGGAGGGCCGTTTCCCTTTAGATTTGAAGAGATGCGGTTCCTTGAGCCGGATTTCATGGAGGTGGTGGAAAATGAATGGAATAGGATGCATTATTCTGGTAATCCAAGCAGAATTTTTGCGCTTAAATTGAAAGCGTTAAAATTCCATTTAAAAGATTGGAACAAGAACTTAGGGGACTCTTTCAAATTGAAGAAGGATACTTGAAGTAGGAGAATTGGGGAGTTGGATCTATTGGAAGAGGATCGTGATTTGTTGGAGGAGGAGAGAGGTGAGAGGGAGAGGTTGAAAAAAGAATTTTTTATGTTGGCTTTAAAAGAGGAGGTGTTCTGGAAGTAGAGATCTAGGGTCTCATGGTTGAAAGAAGGGGATCGGAATACGAATTTTTTTCATAAGATGGCATCTCATCATCGGAATAATAATGGTATCTTTGGTCTATTCATTGATGGGGTGTGGTCTTAGGATCAATTTAAAATTCGTAATGAAGTTGAAGATTTTTATGTTAAGCTGTATAAGGAGTGTGATAACAGGTCTCTGCTTAATGGGATGAATTTTGATAGGATCTCAGTCTCTGAGAATTCTATGCTGGAGAGAAGGTTCTCGGAGGATGAGGTTTGGAAGGTGGTGTCAGAGATGAAAAGGGATAAGTCTCCAAATTCTGATGGGTTTTCTATATCTTTTTTTAAGAATTGTTGGGATATTGTGAAAGGTGATTTGATGAAGGTCTTTGAGGAATTTTCTTGTTCGGAGGAATTTTATAAGTATCTCAATAATTCTTTCATTATGTTGATCCCTAAGAAGACTGATGCAAAAAAATTGAAAGATTTTCGTCCTATTAGTCTTCTTAGTAGTGTTTATAAGATCATTGTCAAAACTCTATTTTCTAGGCTTAAATCGGTGTTGAATGGGATCATTGCTCAACCTCAAAGTGCCTTTATTGCAAGAAGACAAATTTTGGATTGTGTCCTTATTACTAATGAATGTATTGAGGATAGGAGCGCTTCGAGCAAAAATGGTTTGATTTGTAAACTGGATTTGGAAAAGGCTTATGATCGTGTTAATTGGGATTTCTTGGATTATGTGTTAGAAAGGATGGGTTTTGGAGTCAAATGGAGAAGCTGGATTTTTTACTGAGTGAGGACAGTTAAGCTTTCAATCTTGATAAATGGTTGTCCTAAGGGTTTCTTCCATAGTTCAAGAGGCTTAAAGCAAGGTAACCCTCTTTCTCATCTGTTGTTTATTATGGTTTTAGAAGTTCTTAGTAAAATGATTAGGAAGGCAGAGATTGGGTACATTCCAGGGTTCTTAGTGGGAGAGGAGGCATGTAGGGTGTCCCATTTACAGTTTGTTGATGATACAATGATCTTTTGCGATGCGACGGAGAGTCAAGTTGGGTATTTAAGATGTACTCTTCATTGTTTTAAGGCGGTTTCGGGTTTAAAGATCAATATGCCTAAGAGTGAGATGTTTTATGTGGGGGAGGTCCCAAATATTGAGAATTTGGCTTGGATTTTAGGTTGCAAAATTAGGAGTTTGACGTCAACTTATCTTGGGATGCCGTTGGGGGCGAACTTTAAATCTAAAGCGGCTTGGGAGCCTGTTCTTGAGAGGGTTGCCTTAAGACTTGATTCTTGGAAAGCTTCCCTGTTTTTTAAAGTTGGTAGATTAACTCGTTTGAAGTCCACTCTAGCTTCTATTCCAAATTATTTCCTTTCTCTTCTGACGATTCCGAGTTCGGTGACCAACAAATTGGAATCTTGCTTTTGTAAGTTTTTGTGGAATGATATGGATGGGCATCATAGATATCATTTGGTGGATTGGAATATAATTGTTAAGCCTTTTAATTGTGGTGAGTTAGGGTTGAGATCAATTAGACAACATAATATGGCTTTTTTGTCGAAATGGATTTGGAGATTTGGGATGGAGAGAGATAGTCTTTGGCGTAGGGAGGTGGTGGCTAGATTTGGTGAGCTCTCGGGGTGGGAAGGGAAGAAAACTAAAGGAAGGCATGGTTGTGGGATTTGGAAGTCAATTCATAAGATGTCAGAAGTCTTCTGAAAAAATTTTAGATTCAATCTAGGCTCGGGTAATGAGATCCGATTTTGGGAGGATATTTGGGTTAGTAAGACTTCGCTTAAAAACTCATTTAGAACTCTACTCTTTGGCTATAAATCCGAGGGTGGTTGTGAGAGATTATTTTGAGCCCATGGGGAATATTTGGATACCTCGGTTGCGCAGAAATTTGAATGATTGGGAGTTTAGTGAGTTGTGCAAGATGTTGGGTCTTTTAGAAAAATTGAGATCGGACCCTAACATGAGGGACGGTTAGGAATGGTGTATCTCGAAGAAAGGCCAGTTCACTACTAAATATCTT